>CAXARA010000911.1:0-42317 GCA_963971135.1 Stenus bimaculatus | reverse complement strand
GTTTAAATGTTTAAATAATTTTATTTTCATGAAATCTAATTAGAAATGTAGTTTTAAAATTTTTCGGTCGATTATTTTTAAAATTATACCAAAAAAACGTTTTTCTTAAAAATCACACAAAAACTGCAGAAACTTTTTTATTTCTTTATAAAAAAATGTAAATTTTGTTTAAATAATTTTATTTTCATGAAATCTAATTAGAAATGTAGTTTTAAAATTTTTCGGACGATTACTTTAAAATTATATCAAAAAAACGTTATTTTTAGAAATAATGCGTTTTTCTTAAAAATCAAACAAAAACTGCTGTAACTTTTTTATTTCTTTATAAAAAATGTAAATTTTGTTTAAATAATTTTATTTTCATGAAATCTAATTAGAAATGTAGTTTTAAAATTTTTCGGTCGATTATTTTTAAAATTATACCAAAAAAACATTTTTCTTAAAAATCACACAAAAACTGCAGAAACTTTTTTATTTCTTTATAAAAAAATGTAAATTTTATTTAAATAATTTTATTTTCATGAAATCTAATTAGAAATGTAGTTTTAAAATTTTTCGGACGATTACTTTTAAAATTATATCAAAAAAACGTTATTTTTTAGAAATAATGCGTTTTTCTTAAAAATCAAACAAAAACTGCTGTAACTTTTTTATTTCTTTATAAAAAAATGTAAATTTTGTTTAAATAATTTTATTTTCATGAAATCTAATTAGAAATGTAGTTTTAAAATTTTTCGGTCGATTATTTTTAAAATTATACCAAAAAAACATTTTTCTTAAAATCACACAAAAACTGCAGAAACTTTTTTATTTCTTTATAAAAAAATGTAAATTTTATTTAAATAATTTTATTTTCATGAAATCTAATTAGAAATGTAGTTTTAAAATTTTTCGGACGATTACTTTAAAATTATATCAAAAAAACGTTATTTTTAGAAATAATGCGTTTTTCTTAAAATCAAACAAAAACTGCTGTAACTTTTTTATTTCTTTATAAAAAAATGTAAATTTTGTTTAAATAATTTTATTTTCATGAAATCTAATTAGAAATGTAGTTTTAAAATTTTTCGGTCGATTATTTTTAAAATTATACCAAAAAAACGTTTTTCTTAAAAATCAAACTAAAACTGCTATAACTTTTTTATTTCTTTATAAAAAAATGTAAATTTTGTTTAAATAATATTATTTTCATGAAATCTAATTAGAAATGTAGTTTTAAAATTTTTCGGACGCGATTACTTTTAAAATTATATCAAAAAAACGTTATTTTTTAGAAATAATGCGTTTTTCTTAAAAATCAAACAAAAACTGCTGTAACTTTTTTATTTCTTTATAAAAAAATGTAAATTTTGTTTAAATAATTTTATTTTCATGAAATCTAATTAGAAATGTAGTTTTAAAATTTTTCGGTCGATTATTTTTAAAATTATACCAAAAAAACGTTTTTCTTAAAAATCAAACTAAAACTGCTGTAACTTTTTTATTTCTTTATAAAAAATGTAAATTTTGTTTAAATAATTTTATTTTCATGAAATCTAATTAGAAATGTAGTTTTAAAATTTTTCGGGCGATTATTTTTAAAATTATACCAAAAAAACGTTTTTCTTAAAAATCAAACTAAAACTGCTGTAACTTTTTTATTTCTTTATAAAAAAATGTAAATTTTGTTTAAATAATATTATTTTCATGAAATCTAATTAGAAATGTAGTTTTAAAATTTTTCGGACGATTACTTTTAAAATTATATCAAAAAAACGTTATTTTTTTAGAAATAATGCGTTTTTCTTAAAAATCAAACAAAAACTGCTGTAACTTTTTTATTTCTTTATAAAAAAATGTAAATTTTGTTTAAATAATTTTATTTTCATGATTATTTTTAAAATTATACCAAAAAAACGTTTTTCTTAAAAATCAAACTAAAACTGCTGTAACTTTTTTATTTCTTTATAAAAAAATGTAAATTTTGTTTAAATAATTTTATTTTCATGAAATCTAATTAGAAATGTAGTTTTAAATTTTTCGGTCGATTATTTTTAAAATTATACCAAAAAAACGTTTTTCTTAAAAATCACACAAAAACTGCAGAAACTTTTTTATTTCTTTATAAAAAAATGTAAATTTTGTTTAAATAATTTTATTTTCATGAAATCTAATTAGAAATGTAGTTTTAAAATTTTTCGGACGATTACTTTTAAAATTATATCAAAAAAACGTTATTTTTTAGAAATAATGCGTTTTTCTTAAAAATCAAACAAAAACTGCTGTAACTTTTTTATTTCTTTATAAAAAAATGTAAATTTTGTTTAAATAATTTTATTTTCATGAAATCTAATTAGAAATGTAGTTTCAAAATTTTTCGGTCAATTATTTTTAAAATTATACCAAAAAAACGTTTTTCTTAAAATCACACAAAAACTGCAGAAACTTTTTTATTTCTTTATAAAAAAATGTAAATTTTGTTTAAATAATATTATTTTTATGAAATCTAATTAGAAATGTAGTTTTAAAATTTTTCGGACGATTACTTTTAAAATTATATCAAAAAAACGTTATTTTTTAGAAATAATGCGTTTTTCTTAAAAATCAAACAAAAACTGCTGTAACTTTTTTATTTCTTTATAAAAAAATGTAAATTTTGTTTAAATAATTTTATTTTCATGAAATCTAATTAGAAATGTAGTTTTAAAATTTTTCGGTCGATTATTTTTAAAATTATACCAAAAAAACGTTTTTCTTAAAAATCAAACTAAAACTGCTGTAACTTTTTTATTTCTTTATAAAAAAATGTAAATTTTGTTTAAATAATATTATTTTCATGAAATCTAATTAGAAATGTAGTTTTAAAATTTTTCGGACGATTACTTTTAAAATTATATCAAAAAAACGTTATTTTTTAGAAATAATGCGTTTTTCTTAAAAATCAAACAAAAACTGCTGTAACTTTTTTATTTCTTTATAAAAAAATGTAAATTTTGATTAAATAATTTTATTTTCATGAAATCTAATTAGAAATGTAGTTTTAAAATTTTTCGGTCGATTATTTTTAAAATTATACCAAAAAAACGTTTTTCTTAAAAATCACACAAAAACTGCAGAAACTTTTTTATTTCTTTATAAAAAAATGTAAATTTTGTTTAAATAATTTTATTTTCATGAAATCTAATTAGAAATGTAGTTTTAAAATTTTTCGGACGATTACTTTTAAAATTATATCAAAAAAACGTTATTTTTTAGAAATAATGCGCTTTTCTTAAAAATCAAACAGAAACTGCTGTAACTTTTTTATTTCTTTATAAAAAAATGTAAATTTTGTTTAAATAATTTTATTTTCATGAAATCTAATTAGAAATGTAGTTTTAAAATTTTTCGGTCGATTATTTTTAAAATTATACCAAAAAAACGTTTTTCTTAAAAATCAAACTAAAACTGCTGTAACTTTTTTATTTCTTTATAAAAAAATGTAAATTTTGTTTAAGTAATATTATTTTCATGAAATCTAATTAGAAATGTAGTTTTAAAATTTTTCGGACGATTACTTTTAAAATTATATCAAAAAAACGTTATTTTTTAGAAATAATGCGTTTTTGTAAAAATCAAACAAAAACTGCTGTAACTTTTTTATTTCTTTATAAAAAAATGTAAATTTTGTTTAAATAATTTTATTTTCATGAAATCTAATTAGAAATGTAGTTTTAAAATTTTTCGGTCGATTATTTTTAAAATTATACCAAAAAAACGTTTTTCTTAAAAATCAAACTAAAACTGCTGTAACTTTTTTATTTCTTTATAAAAAAATGTAAATTTTGTTTAAATAATATTATTTTCATGAAATCTAATTAGAAATGTAGTTTTAAAATTTTTCGGACGATTACTTTTAAAATTATATCAAAAAAACGTTATTTTTTAGAAATAATGCGTTTTTCTTAAAAATCAAACAAAAACTGCTGTAACTTTTTTATTTCTTTATAAAAAAATGTAAATTTTGTTTAAATAATTTTATTTTCATGAAATCTAATTAGAAATGTAGTTTTAAAATTTTTCGGTCGATTATTTTTAAAATTATACCAAAAAAACGTTTTTCTTAAAAATCACACAAAAACTGCAGAAACTTTTTTATTTCTTTATAAAAAAATGTAAATTTTGTTTAAATAATATTATTTTCATGAAATCTAATTAGAAATGTAGTTTTAAAATTTTTCGGACGATTACTTTTAAAATTATATCAAAAAAACGTTATTTTTTAGAAATAATGCGGTTTTCTTAAAAATCAAACAAAAACTGCTGTAACTTTTTTATTTCTTTATAAAAAAATGTAAATTTTGTTTAAATAATATTATTTTCATGAAATCTAATTAGAAATGTAGTTTTAAAATTTTTCGGACGATTACTTTTAAAATTATATCAAAAAAACGTTATTTTTTAGAAATAATGCGTTTTTCTTAAAAATCAAACAAAAACTGCTGTAACTTTTTTATTTCTTTATAAAAAAATGTAAATTTTGTTTAAATAATTTTATTTTCATGAAATCTAATTAGAAATGTAGTTTTAAAATTTTTCGGTCGATTATTTTTAAAATTATACCAAAAAAACGTTTTTCTTAAAAATCAAACTAAAACTGCTGTAACTTTTTTATTTCTTTATAAAAAAATGTAAATTTTGTTTAAATAATATTATTTTCATGAAATCTAATTAGAAATGTAGTTTTAAAATTTTTCGGTCGATTATTTTTAAAATTATACCAAAAAAACGTTTTTCTTAAAAATCACACAAAAACTGCAGAAACTTTTTTATTTCTTTATAAAAAAATGTAAATTTTGTTTAAATAATTTTATTTTCATGAAATCTAATTAGAAATGTAGTTTTAAAATTTTTCGGACGATTACTTTTAAAATTATATCAAAAAAACGTTATTTTTTAGAAATAATGCGTTTTTCTTAAAAATCAAACAAAAACTGCTGTAACTTTTTTATTTCTTTATAAAAAAATGTAAATTTTGTTTAAATAATTTTATTTTCATGAAATCTAATTAGAAATGTAGTTTTAAAATTTTTCGGTCGATTATTTTAAAATTATACCAAAAAAACGTTTTTCTTAAAAATCAAACTAAAACTGCTGTAACTTTTTTATTTCTTTATAAAAAAATGTAAATTTTGTTTAAATAATATTATTTTCATGAAATCTAATTAGAAATGTAGTTTTAAAATTTTTCGGACGATTACTTTTAAAATTATATCAAAAAAACGTTATTTTTTAGAAATAATGCGTTTTTCTTAAAAATCAAATGTAACTTTTTTATTTCTTTATAAAAAATGTAAATTTTGTTTAAATAATTTTATTTTCATGAAATCTAATTAGAAATGTAGTTTTAAAATTTTTCGGGCGATTATTTTTAAAATTATACCAAAAAACGTTTTTCTTAAAAATCAAACTAAAACTGCTGTAACTTTTTTATTTCTTTATAAAAAAATGTAAATTTTGTTTAAATAATATTATTTTCATGAAATCTAATTAGAAATGTAGTTTTAAAATTTTTCGGACGATTACTTTTAAAATTATATCAAAAAAACGTTATTTTTTTAGAAATAATGCGTTTTTCTTAAAAATCAAACAAAAACTGCTGTAACTTTTTTATTTCTTTATAAAAAAATGTAAATTTTGTTTAAATAATTTTATTTTCATGATTATTTTTAAAATTATACCAAAAAAACGTTTTTCTTAAAAATCAAACTAAAACTGCTGTAACTTTTTTATTTCTTTATAAAAAAATGTAAATTTTGTTTAAATAATTTTATTTTCATGAAATCTAATTAGAAATGTAGTTTTAAAATTTTTCGGTCGATTATTTTTAAAATTATACCAAAAAAACGTTTTTCTTAAAAATCACACAAAAACTGCAGAAACTTTTTTATTTCTTTATAAAAAAATGTAAATTTTGTTTAAATAATTTTATTTTCATGAAATCTAATTAGAAATGTAGTTTTAAAATTTTTCGGACGATTACTTTTAAAATTATATCAAAAAAACGTTATTTTTTAGAAATAATGCGTTTTTCTTAAAAATCAAACAAAAACTGCTGTAACTTTTTTATTTCTTTATAAAAAAATGTAAATTTTGTTTAAATAATTTTATTTTCATGAAATCTAATTAGAAATGTAGTTTCAAAATTTTTCGGTCAATTATTTTTAAAATTATACCAAAAAAACGTTTTTCTTAAAAATCACACAAAAACTGCAGAAACTTTTTTATTTCTTTATAAAAAAATGTAAATTTTGTTTAAATAATATTATTTTCATGAAATCTAATTAGAAATCTAGTTTTAAAATTTTTCGGATGATTACTTTTAAAATTATATCAAAAAAACGTTATTTTTTAGAAATAATGCGTTTTTCTTAAAAATCAAACAAAAACTGCTGTAACTTTTTTATTTCTTTATAAAAAAATGTAAATTTTGTTTAAATAATTTTATTTTCATGAAATCTAATTAGAAATGTAGTTTTAAAATTTTTCGGTCGATTATTTTTAAAATTATACCAAAAAAACGTTTTTCTTAAAAATCAAACTAAAACTGCTGTAACTTTTTTATTTCTTTATAAAAAAATGTAAATTTTGTTTAAATAATATTATTTTCATGAAATCTAATTAGAAATGTAGTTTTAAAATTTTTCGGACGATTACTTTTAAAATTATATCAAAAAAACGTTATTTTTTAGAAATAATGCGTTTTTCTTAAAAATCAAACAAAAACTGCTGTAACTTTTTTATTTCTTTATAAAAAAATGTAAATTTTGTTTAAATAATTTTATTTTCATGAAATCTAATTAGAAATGTAGTTTTAAAATTTTTCGGTCGATTATTTTTAAAATTATACCAAAAAAACGTTTTTCTTAAAAATCACACAAAAACTGCAGAAACTTTTTTATTTCTTTATAAAAAAATGTAAATTTTGTTTAAATAATTTTATTTTCATGAAATCTAATTAGAAATGTAGTTTTAAAATTTTTCGGACGATTACTTTTAAAATTATATCAAAAAAACGTTATTTTTTAGAAATAATGCGTTTTTCTTAAAAATCAAACAAAAACTGCTGTAACTTTTTTATTTCTTTATAAAAAAATGTAAATTTTGTTTAAATAATTTTATTTTCATGAAATCTAATTAGAAATGTAGCTTTAAAATTTTTCGGTCGATTATTTTAAAATTATACCAAAAAAACGTTTTTCTTAAAAATCACACAAAAACTGCAGAAACTTTTTTATTTCTTTATAAAAAAATGTAAATTTTGTTTAAATAATATTATTTTCATGAAATCTAATTAGAAATGTAGTTTTAAAATTTTTCGGACGATTACTTTTAAAATTATATCAAAAAAACGTTATTTTTTAGAAATAATGCGTTTTTCTTAAAAATCAAACAAAAACTGCTGTAACTTTTTTATTTCTTTATAAAAAAATGTAAATTTTATTTAAATAATTTTATTTTCATGAAATCTAATTAGAAATGTAGTTTTAAAATTTTTCGGTCGATTATTTTTAAAATTATACCAAAAAAACGTTCTTCTTAAAAATCAAACTAAAACTGCTGTAACTTTTTTATTTCTTTATAAAAAAATGTAAATTTTGTTTAAATAATATTATTTTCATGAAATCTAATTAGAAATGTAGTTTTAAAATTTTTCGGACGATTACTTTTAAAATTATATCAAAAAAACGTTATTTTTTAGAAATAATGCGTTTTTCTTAAAAATCAAACAAAAACTGCTGTAACTTTTTTATTTCTTTATAAAAAAATGTAAATTTTGTTTAAATAATTTTATTTTCATGAAATCTAATTAGAAATGTAGTTTTAAAATTTTTCGGTCGATTATTTTTAAAATTATACCAAAAAAACGTTTTTCTTAAAAATCACACAAAAACTGCAGAAACTTTTTTATTTCTTTATAAAAAAATGTAAATTTTGTTTAAATAATATTATTTTCATGAAATCTAATTAGAAATGTAGTTTTAAAATTTGTCGGACGATTACTTTTAAAATTATATCAAAAAAACGTTATTTTTTAGAAATAATGCGTTTTTCTTAAAAATCAAACAAAAACTGCTGTAACTTTTTTATTTCTTTATAAAAAAATGTAAATTTTGTTTAAATAATATTATTTTCATGAAATCTAATTAGAAATGTAGTTTTAAAATTTTTCGGACGATTACTTTTAAAATTATATCAAAAAAACGTTATTTTTTAGAAATAATGCGTTTTTCTTAAAAATCAAACAAAAACTGCTGTAACTTTTTTATTTCTTTATAAAAAAATGTAAATTTTGTTTAAATAATTTTATTTGCATGAAATCTAATTAGAAATGTAGTTTTAAAATTTTTCGGTCGATTATTTTTAAAATTATACCAAAAAAACGTTTTTCTTAAAAATCAAACTAAAACTGCTGTAACTTTTTTATTTCTTTATAAAAAAATGTAAATTTTGTTTAAATAATATTATTTTCATGAAATCTAATTAGAAATGTAGTTTTAAAATTTTTCGGACGATTACTTTTAAAATTATATCAAAAAAATGTTATTTTTTAGAAATAATGCGTTTTTCTTAAAAATCAAACAAAAACTGCTGTAACTTTTTTATTTCTTTATAAAAAAATGTAAATTTTGTTTAAATAATTTTATTTTCATGAAATCTAATTAGAAATGTAGTTTTAAAATTTTTCGGTCGATTATTTTTAAAATTATACCAAAAAAACGTTTTTCTTAAAAATCAAACTAAAACTGCTGTAACTTTTTTATTTCTTTATAAAAAAATGTAAATTTTGTTTAAATAATATTATTTTCATGAAATCTAATTAGAAATGTAGTTTTAAAATTTTTCGGACGATTACTTTTAAAATTATATCAAAAAAACGTTATTTTTTAGAAATAATGCGTTTTTCTTAAAAATCAAACAAAAACTGCTGTAACTTTTTTATTTCTTTATAAAAAAATGTAAATTTTGTTTAAATAATTTTATTTTCATGAAATCTAATTAGAAATGTAGTTTTAAAATTTTTCGGTCGATTATTTTTAAAATTATACCAAAAAAACGTTTTTCTTAAAAATCAAACTAAAACTGCTGTAACTTTTTTATTTCTTTATAAAAAAATGTAAATTTTGTTTAAATAATATTATTTTCATGAAATCTAATTAGAAATGTAGTTTTAAAATTTTTCGGACGATTACTTTTAAAATTATATCAAAAAAACGTTATTTTTTAGAAATAATGCGTTTTTCTTAAAAATCAAACAAAAACTGCTGTAACTTTTTTATTTCTTTATAAAAAAATGTAAATTTTGTTTAAATAATTTTATTTTCATGAAATCTAATTAGAAATGTAGTTTTAAATATTTTCGGTCGATTATTTTTAAAATTATACCAAAAAAACGTTTTTCTTAAAAATCACACAAAAACTGCAGAAACTTTTTTATTTCTTTATAAAAAAATGTAAATTTTGATTAAATAATTTTATTTTCATGAAATCTAATTAGAAATGTAGTTTTAAAATTTTTCGGACGATTACTTTTAAAATTATATCAAAAAAACGTTATTTTTTAGAAATAATGCGTTTTTCTTAAAAATCAAACAAAAACTGCTGTAACTTTTTTATTTCTTTATAAAAAAATGTAAATTTTGTTTAAATAATTTTATTTTCATGAAATCTAATTAGAAATGTAGTTTTAAAATTTTTCGGTCGATTATTTTTAAAATTATACCAAAAAAACGTTTATCAAAAAAACGTTATTTTTTAGAAATAATGCGTTTTTCTTAAAAATCAAACAAAAACTGCTGTAACTTTTTTATTTCTTTATAAAAAAATGTAAATTTTGTTTAAATAATTTTATTTTCATGAAATCTAATTAGAAATGTAGTTTTAAAATTTTTCGGTCGATTATTTTTAAAATTATACCAAAAAAACGTTTTTCTTAAAAATCACACAAAAACTGCAGAAACTTTTTTATTTCTTTATAAAAAAATGTAAATTTTGTTTAAATAATTTTATTTTCATGAAATCTAATTAGAAATGTAGTTTTAAAATTTTTCGGTCGATTATTTTTAAAATTATACCAAAAAAACGTTTTTCTTAAAAATCAAACTAAAACTGCTGTAACTTTTTTATTTCTTTATAAAAAAATGTAAATTTTGTTTAAATAATATTATTTTCATGAAATCTAATTAGAAATGTAGTTTTAAAATTTTTCGGACGATTACTTTTAAAATTATATCAAAAAAACGTTATTTTTTAGAAATAATGCGTTTTTCTTAAAAATCAAACAAAAACTGCTGTAACTTTTTTATTTCTTTATAAAAAAATGTAAATTTTGTTTAAATAATTTTATTTTCATGAAATCTAATTAGAAATGTAGTTTTAAAATTTTTCGGTCGATTATTTTTAAAATTATACCAAAAAAACGTTTTTCTTAAAAATCACACAAAAACTGCAGAAACTTTTTTATTTCTTTATAAAAAAATGTAAATTTTGTTTAAATAATTTTATTTTCATGAAATCTAATTAGAAATGTAGTTTTAAAATTTTTCGGACGATTACTTTTAAGATTATATCAAAAAAACGTTATTTTTTAGAAATAATGCGTTTTTCTTAAAAATCAAACAAAAACTGCTGTAACTTTTTTATTTCTTTATAAAAAAATGTAAATTTTGTTTAAATAATTTTATTTTCATGAAATCTAATTGGAAATGTAGTTTTAAAATTTTTCGGTCGATTATTTTTAAAATTATACCAAAAAAACGTTTTTCTTAAAAATCACACAAAAACTGCAGAAACTTTTTTATTTCTTTATAAAAAAATGTAAATTTTGTTTAAATAATATTATTTTCATGAAATCTAATTAGAAATGTAGTTTTAAAATTTTTCGGACGATTACTTTTAAAATTATATCAAAAAAACGTTATTTTTTAGAAATAATGCGTTTTTCTTAAAAATCAAACAAAAACTGCTGTAACTTTTTTATTTCTTTATAAAAAAATGTAAATTTTGTTTAAATAATTTTATTTTCATGAAATCTAATTAGAAATGTAGTTTTAAAATTTTTCGGTCGATTATTTTTAAAATTATACCAAAAAAACGTTTTTCTTAACAATCAAACTAAAACTGCTGTAACTTTTTTATTTCTTTATAAAAAAATGTAAATTTTGTTTAAATAATATTATTTTCATGAAATCTAATTAGAAATGTAGTTTTAAAATTTTTCGGACGATTACTTTTAAAATTATATCAAAAAAACGTTATTTTTTTTTTTTGGTTTTTTGTGTTGCTCCGCTGTAATTTAATGTTAATGTGTGGTTTTAATTGCAAATATCAAGTTCTTAATTAATCTTATGGTGCATATTGGTTTTGGTAGTGTTGTGAATACTAGTTTGGGTCTTACCTGGGTCATTTTGGATCAGGATTAACGCTTCTGTTTAATATGCTAATGAGCTTGTAAGGTGTGTGGTACAATAATCTGCAGGTACCTGTGTGTGTTCTCAAAAATCTGGCAGAATTAGTTGATCAGTAATGAATACACTAACCCTTGAGTTAATCATCCCTTTGTTGTGTAAAAGGGTGTGAAATTCCTGTATCCAATTTGTTTAATTTTCGATCAGCTGATAAGATAAGATTCCACCAATAATACAGTATAGTTGCAAATTTGGTTGCCTGCAATTGTTTGCTAATCTTGGTATATTTTCTTCTATTAAACATTAATTTTTGAATCCTCGATCATCCACCAGACTGATGATCCAAGAACTATGAAAACAGCCGTTATCATTCCTGGATACATAAATTAAAAAGGTCTCATCTTTATTTTTTGTTTTCATCCCTTAAAAGTTATTACATAGTTGAAAAAGTGCTACCCACTATACAGTAACTTCAGTTGCCTACAACTATACAAAATTACATTCTGAAGTTTTATAATTTTAAAATTTTAAAGTTCTACAATGCCAAATGAATCCAATAGGTGCAATAGATGCAAAAAACCAATTACCAAATCTGTGGTCGTTTGTTCCATCTGTAATTTAGCTTATCATCCCAGTTGTGCCAACTTCTGGAGAAGTGGCAAGTTCATAAACGAAGATGAGTTTGTTTGTTGTCCCAATGATGTTAACAGCAACACTCCTGATCCCACTGTTCCACTTAATACAACAGATCCCACTCTCGTATCAATTAACAACGCCATATCATCCCTGGCGAACAACTTCAAGCTTCAAAGTGAAGCCATAAGTGAGCTAAAACGGGCCGTCATTACAATTGATCGATTAATATCAGAAAATAAAGATTTACGTGCTGATATATCTGAATTACATTCCACCATTGGTAGTCTTGAGGATAGGCTTGTTAAACTTGAAGAAGTTAGAACTGTTGCTCCCGAAACCGGTTTTTTGAATTCAAATTCTCTAATCTCTGAATTGGAAGAAAGAAAAAAACGCGAATGCAACATTATATTATTTAATGTACCTTTATCAATGGGTTATTCTACAGAGGATAAGAAACGAGAAGACATACAAGTTGCAACGGAAATTCTTTCGCCGTTAATTCCAAATTTGATGATAAAAAACTCACTTCGGTTGGCGGAAAACTCAAATTCCAACAGGCCTCTTAAAATTACCTTAAACAATCCCGATGATGTAAAATCAGCAATAATTAATCGTTACAAACTTAAAAATAATATAAAAGTTCAATCTGATCGTACACCCCAACAACGTCTAGAACTGAAGAATATAATAAAAGAAATAAATTCGCGGAAGGAGAATGGTGAAACCGATTTACAACTTGCCTTTACAAAAAACCAACCCAAAATTATAAAAAAAACTTCAACTGCTTTACAAAAAAACTAAGAAATACCCAACAGAATCCTGTATCAAAAAATAAAATTATCATTAATTATCAGAATGTAAGAGGACTGAATACAAAGCTGATAGATTTTAGCAATAATGCAATAATCTGCGATTTTGACATGATTTTTCTAACCGAAACCTGGCTAACATGTGGAGTTTCAGACAATGAACTTTTTGGCACAAACTATGTACTTTATCGTAAGGATCGTATGTTGAAAAAAGGAGGCGGTGTCTTAATAGCACTTCGCAACTCTTTTTCATCCCAACAAATTACTATTTCTAATCAAATCAGCAGCTCTATTGATATAGTTGCTTGTAAGGTCTCCTTAAATAATTTCTCGTTTGTTGCTGTTTGTGTATACATTCCTCCAGCCGCTACAGTTGAGGAATACAACTCCCTGTTTACTGTCTTGGAAGAAGTAAGTGATCTTCATAGAAATTGCTTAATTATAGGTGACTTCAACATACCAAAATACTTAATTAACGGTTTACATGGTGATGACCACTTTAATTCTGTCACACAACTTTCCCTGTTTTTAAATTATACCAACTTTAAACAGTTAAATTGCATCAAAAATATTAACAATAAATTGTTGGACTTGGTCATTGCATCCAACGATATCAAATGTCACGTTAAGAAATCTGATTGTCCTTTGGTACCTGAAGATACTCATCACCCTGCTCTGAATATTGACTTTGAGGTAACTAGCGAAAAAACGCGAAATTTTATGAGCTCAGATCTTGGTTACAATTTTAGAAAAGCAAATTTTCAGCTTTTGTACACTGAGTTAGCAAATATTGATTGGAGTGAAATTTTACTAACCGATCAAGTTAATGAAGCCTGTGATATATTTTATAATAAGTTAATAATGAATATTGATCAATGTGTTCCTAGGCATACCAACAGAAGTTATAATAAATCTTTTCCGGTCTGGGTAGATAATGAGGTTAAGAACTTAATCAAGTTAAAAGATAAAACTCGTAAGCGATATCTGTCATCTAAGCTTTCGGCTGACAAGCAATTATTTGATGATCTAAGAAAACAGGTAAAAATTAAGATCAAGCGTTGTAGAACTACATTTATACAGAAGTCCGAACAAAATATTCAAAATGATCCTAAACAACTTTGGACGTACCTTAACGGCCTGAAGAACACAACGAGAATTCCGGGATGCATGACATTAGACGGTAGAAATCTGAATGATCCGAGTTCTATCGTCAATGGTTTTGCTGAATTCTTTAGTAGCACGTTTACTCAGCAATCAATCACTCCTAATGAAAATGTAAATGTTGTAGCAATCAAACACCAATTAGGGAATTTTCAGATTAATGAGGATAATACAAGGAAGCATCTCAAAAATATTGCCAACAGCTTTACTTCAGGAACGGACCTAATCCCCTCATTTCTTTTAAAAGACTGTGCTTTTATATTTGCAGCCCCTCTAACATACTTATTTAACTTGGTCTTATCCTCTGGAGAGTTTCCCACTGTTTGGAAGAGTGTGCGGGTTTGTCCGGTGCACAAAAGTGGTAACAGAAATCTTACATCCAATTATAGACCTATTAGCATCTTGTGTAATTTTTCAAAGGTTTTTGAATCAATAATTACAGAACAAGTTTACTTCAATGTTAAGACTCAGATCTCTCCGTATCAACATGGGTTTATGAAAGGAAGATCGACTGTTACTAATCTAATGAACTTCACGCAATATATATCAGATTCTCTTGACAGTCGCGAACAGACTGATGTTATTTTTACGGATTTCAGTAAGGCATTTGACAGGGTTGATCATCAAATTCTAGTAAATAAATTATTGAACTTCAATATACCGGGCAATATAATAAAGGTCGTGATGTCCTATCTTCGTGGGCGTCAACATCATGTTGAATATTCAGGCGCCAAATCATTTAAGTATATAGCGCCAAGCGGGATACCTCAGGGGTCGAACCTTGGACCCTTACTTTTCAGTATTTTTGTGAACGATATTTTTAAAGTTATTGACTCGAACGCATTAATGTATGCTGATGACCTTAAGATATTTCACAATATTTCTAGTGTTATAGACTCCCTAAAGCTACAAAATGATTTAAATAATATCTCTGACTGGTGTGAGAACAATAAACTCTACCTCAACATTGGTAAATGTAAAGTGATGTCATTTTACAGGATTCAAGAACCACTAATGTATAACTATTTTGTCAGCAATGTCACTCTGGAGCGGACTAGTTTGATTAAAGACCTAGGTGTTCTTATTGATGATAAATTAACGTTTAATCATCATATGATTAATTTGTCCAAGGAATGCTATAGAATCCTGGGATTTATAATACGAAATTCAAAATCGTTTTTAGATCTTAACACAATAAAATCTGTATTTACCGCCTTAATTTGCAGTAAATTGGAATACTGCTCCATTATTTGGACTCCAAACTACGAAATTTACATAAATGTGTTAGAACGTACACAAAAACGCTTTTTAAAATATTTATATTTTCGTGACAATAAAGTTTATCCCGACTTCTCCGTCTCATATAGTGATCTCTTAAAAATGTATGATTTTGTCTCTGTCCAAGACAAACATCGTCGCGTTGAATATCTATACGTACACAAGTTGGTCAATTCGACCGTAGACGACTCTGAATTTTTAAGTAAAATACAATTTACCATTCCAACATTTAACTCAAGATCAACATCTGCATTTGCGTACAGGACATCTCATACACGTAAACATCAAAATTCTCCATTAATACGTTTATGTTCCAATTTTAATAGAATATGTAATGAATTTGATATTTACGTAAATAATATTAATCAGTTCAAAAGTTTTATTAATGATCAACTTCTGGAATTTGGCGATGATGCATAATTACAAATTTCAAAAATATGTGCATATTTGGGGTAATGAAGTATAATAACGATTCAAGTTTTAACTTATGGTTATCTAAAGTTCTATTTTATAATAATTTTATTTTATTAATTATTTAAATTATTTGTAATTCATTTTAAATGTGTATTATTGTATTTCTAATTTGATTATTTATTTATTTTGTGAAATGTATAACTATTGTATCAATATTGTGTTTTACCTAGTAATTGGAATTTCCTAAATTCTGTTGGGTAAGATTAAAGATTGAAGATTGAAGATTTTTTAGAAATAATGCGTTTTTCTTAAAAATCAAACAAAAACTGCTGTAACTTTTTTATTTCTTTATAAAAAAATGTAAATTTTGTTTAAATAATTTTATTTTCATGAAATCTAATTAGAAATGTAGTTTTAAAATTTTTCGGTCGATTATTTTTAAAATTATACCAAAAAAACGTTTTTCTTAAAAATCACACAAAAACTGCAGAAACTTTTTTATTTCTTTATAAAAGAATGTAAATTTTGTTTAAATAATATTATTTTCATGAAATCTAATTAGAAATGTAGTTTTAAAATTTTTCGGACGATTACTTTTAAAATTATATCAAAAAAACGTTATTTTTTAGAAATAATGCGTTTTTCTTAAAAATCAAACAAAAACTGCTGTAACTTTTTTATTTCTTTATAAAAAAATGTAAATTTTGTTTAAATAATTTTATTTTCATGAAATCTAATTAGAAATGTAGTTTTAAAATTTTTCGGTCGATTATTTTTAAAATTATACCAAAAAAACGTTTTTCTTAAAAATCACACAAAAACTGCAGAAACTTTTTTATTTCTTTATAAAAAAATGTAAATTTTGTTTAAATAATATTATTTTCATAAAATCTAATTAGAAATGTAGTTTTAAAATTTTTCGGACGATTACTTTTAAAATTATATCAAAAAAACGTTATTTTTTAGAAATAATGCGTTTTTCTTAAAAATCAAACAAAAACTGCTGTAACTTTTATATTTCTTTATAAAAAAATGTAAATTTTGTTTAAATAATATTATTTTTATGAAATCTAATTAGAAATGTAGTTTTAAAATTTTTCGGACGATTACTTTTAAAATTATATCAAAAAAACGTTATTTTTTAGAAATAATGCGTTTTTCTTAAAAATCAAACAAAAACTGCTGTAACTTTTTTATTTCTTTATAAAAAAATGTAAATTTTGTTTAAATAATTTTATTTTCATGAAATCTAATTAGAAATGTAGTTTTAAAATTTTTCGGTCGATTATTTTTAAAATTATACCAAAAAAACGTTTTTCTTAAAAATCAAACAAAAACTGCTGTAACTTTTTTATTTCTTTATAAAAAAATGTAAATTTTGTTTAAATAATTTTATTTTCATGAAATCTAATTAGAAATGTAGTTTTAAAATTTTTCGGTCGATTATTTTTAAAATTATACCAAAAAAACGTTTTTCTTAAAAATCACACAAAAACTGCAGAAACTTTTTTATTTCTTTATATAAAAATGTAAATTTTGTTTAAATAATTTTATTTTCATGAAATCTAATTAGAAATGTAGTTTTAAAATTTTTCGGACGATTACTTTTAAAATTATATCAAAAAAACGTTATTTTTTAGAAATAATGCGTTTTTCTTAAAAATCAAACAAAAACTGCTGTAACTTTTTTATTTCTTTATAAAAAAATGTAAATTTTGTTTAAATAATTTTATTTTCATGAAATCTAATTAGAAATGTAGTTTTAAAATTTTTCGGTCGATTATTTTTAAAATTATACCAAAAAAACGTTTTTCTTAAAAATCACACAAAAACTGCAGAAACTTTTTTATTTCTTTATAAAAAAATGTAAATTTTGTTTAAATAATTTTATTTTCATGAAATCTAATTAGAAATGTAGTTTTAAAATTTTTCGGTCGATTATTTTTAAAATTATACCAAAAAAACGTTTTTCTTAAAAATCACACAAAAACTGCTGTAACTTTTTTATTTCTTTATAAAAAAATGTAAATTTTGTTTAAATAATATTATTTTCATGAAATCTAATTAGAAATGTAGTTTTAAAATTTTTCGGACGATTACTTTTAAAATTATATCAAAAAAACGTTATTTTTTAGAAATAATGCGTTTTTCTTAAAAATCAAACAAAAACTGCTGTAACTTTTTTATTTCTTTATAAAAAAATGTAAATTTTGTTTAAATAATTTTATTTTCATGAAATCTAATTAGAAATGTAGTTTTAAAATTTTTCGGTCGATTATTTTTAAAATTATACCAAAAAAACGTTTTTCTTAAAAATCACACAAAAACTGCAGAAACTTTTTTATTTCTTTATAAAAAAATGTAAATTTTGTTTAAATAATTTTATTTTCATGAAATCTAATTAGAAATGTAGTTTTAAAATTTTTCGGACGATTACTTTTAAGATTATATCAAAAAAACGTTATTTTTTAGAAATATTGCGTTTTTCTTAAAAATCAAACAAAAACTGCTGTAACTTTTTTATTTCTTTATAAAAAAATGTAAATTTTGTTTAAATAATTTTATTTTCATGAAATCTAATTGGAAATGTAGTTTTAAAATTTTTCGGTCGATTATTTTTAAAATTATACCAAAAAAACGTTTTTCTTAAAAATCACACAAAAACTGCAGAAACTTTTTTATTTCTTTATAAAAAAATGTAAATTTTGTTTAAATAATATTATTTTCATGAAATCTAATTAGAAATGTAGTTTTAAAATTTTTCGGACGATTACTTTTAAAATTATATCAAAAAAACGTTATTTTTTAGAAATAATGCGTTTTTCTTAAAAATCAAACAAAAACTGCTGTAACTTTTTTATTTCTTTATAAAAAAATGTAAATTTTGTTTAAATAATTTTATTTTCATGAAATCTAATTAGAAATGTAGTTTTAAAATTTTTCGGTCGATTATTTTTAAAATTATACCAAAAAAACGTTTTTCTTAACAATCAAACTAAAACTGCTGTAACTTTTTTATTTCTTTATAAAAAAATGTAAATTTTGTTTAAATAATATTATTTTCATGAAATCTAATTAGAAATGTAGTTTTAAAATTTTTCGGACGATTACTTTTAAAATTATATCAAAAAAACGTTATTTTTTAGAAATAATGCGTTTTTCTTAAAAATCAAACAAAAACTGCTGTAACTTTTTTATTTCTTTATAAAAAAATGTAAATTTTGTTTAAATAATTTTATTTTCATGAAATCTAATTAGAAATGTAGTTTTAAAATTTTTCGGTCGATTATTTTTAAAATTATACCAAAAAAACGTTTTTCTTAAAAATCACACAAAAACTGCAGAAACTTTTTTATTTCTTTATAAAAGAATGTAAATTTTGTTTAAATAATATTATTTTCATGAAATCTAATTAGAAATGTAGTTTTAAAATTTTCGGACGATTACTTTTAAAATTATATCAAAAAAACGTTATTTTTTAGAAATAATGCGTTTTTCTTAAAAATCAAACAAAAACTGCTGTAACTTTTTTATTTCTTTATAAAAAAATGTAAATTTTGTTTAAATAATTTTATTTTCATGAAATCTAATTAGAAATGTAGTTTTAAAATTTTTCGGTCGATTATTTTTAAAATTATACCAAAAAAACGTTTTTCTTAAAAATCACACAAAAACTGCAGAAACTTTTTTATTTCTTTATAAAAAAATGTAAATTTTGTTTAAATAATATTATTTTCATGAAATCTAATTAGAAATGTAGTTTTAAAATTTTTCGGACGATTACTTTTAAAATTATATCAAAAAAACGTTATTTTTTAGAAATAATGCATTTTTCTTAAAAATCAAACAAAAACTGCTGTAACTTTTATATTTCTTTATAAAAAAATGTAAATTTTGTTTAAATAATATTATTTTTATGAAATCTAATTAGAAATGTAGTTTTAAAATTTTTCGGACGATTACTTTTAAAATTATATCAAAAAAACGTTATTTTTTAGAAATAATGCGTTTTTCTTAAAAATCAAACAAAAACTGCTGTAACTTTTTTATTTCTTTATAAAAAAATGTAAATTTTGTTTAAATAATTTTATTTTCATGAAATCTAATTAGAAATGTAGTTTTAAAATTTTTCGGTCGATTATTTTTAAAATTATACCAAAAAAACGTTTTTCTTAAAAATCACACAAAAACTGCAGAAACTTTTTTATTTCTTTATAAAAAAATGTAAATTTTGTTTAAATAATATTATTTTCATGAAATCTAATTAGAAATGTAGTTTTAAAATTTTTCGGACGATTACTTTTAAAATTATATCAAAAAAACGTTATTTTTTAGAAATAATGCGTTTTTCTTAAAAATCAAACAAAAACTGCTGTAACTTTTTTATTTCTTTATAAAAAAATGTAAATTTTGTTTAAATAAATTTATTTTCATGAAATCTAATTAGAAATGTAGTTTTAAAATTTTTCGGTCGATTATTTTTAAAATTATACCAAAAAAACGTTTTTCTTAAAAATCAAACTAAAACTGCTGTAACTTTTTTATTTCTTTATAAAAAAATGTAAATTTTGTTTAAATAATATTATTTTCATGAAATCTAATTAGAAATGTAGTTTTAAAATTTTTCGGACGATTACTTTTAAAATTATATCAAAAAAACGTTATTTTTTAGAAATAATGCGTTTTTCTTAAAAATCAAACAAAAACTGCTGTAACTTTTTTATTTCTTTATAAAAAAATGTAAATTTTGTTTAAATAATATTATTTTCATGAAATCTAATTAGAAATGTAGTTTTAAAATTTTTCGGACGATTACTTTTAAAATTATATCAAAAAAACGTAATTTTTTAGAAATAATGCGTTTTTCTTAAAAATCAAACAAAAACTGCTGTAACTTTTTTATTTCTTTATAAAAAAATGTAAATTTTGTTTAAATAATTTTATTTTCATGAAATCTAATTAGAAATGTAGTTTTAAAATTTTTCGGTCGATTATTTTTAAAATTATACCAAAAAAACATTTTTCTTAAAAATCAAACTAAAACTGCTGTAACTTTTTTATTTCTTTATAAAAAAATGTAAATTTTGTTTAAATAATATTATTTTCATGAAATCTAATTAGAAATGTAGTTTTAAAATTTTTCGGATGATTACTTTTAAAATTATATCAAAAAAACGTTATTTTTTAGAAATAATGCGTTTTTCTTAAAAATCAAACAAAAACTGCTGTAACTTTTTTATTTCTTTATAAAAAAATGTAAATTTTGTTTAAATAATTTTATTTTCATGAAATCTAATTAGAAATGTAGTTTTAAAATTTTTCGGTCGATTATTTTTAAAATTATACCAAAAAAACGTTTTTCTTAAAAATCACACAAAAACTGCAGAAACTTTTTTATTTCTTAATAAAAAAATGAAAATTTTGTTTAAATAATTTTATTTTCATGAAATCTAATTAGAAATGTAGTTTTAAAATTTTTCGGACGATTACTTTTAAAATTATATCAAAAAAACGTTATTTTTTAGAAATAATGCGTTTTTCTTAAAAATCAAACAAAAACTGCTGTAACTTTTTTATTTCTTTATAAAAAAATGTAAATTTTGTTTAAATAATTTTATTTTCATGAAATCTAATTAGAAATGTAGTTTTAAAATTTTTCGGTCGATTATTTTTAAAATTATACCAAAAAAACGTTTTTCTTAAAAATCACACAAAAACTGCAGAAACTTTTTTATTTTTTTATAAAAAAATGTAAATTTTGTTTAAATAATTTTATTTTCATGAAATCTAATTAGAAATGTAGTTTTAAAATTTTTCGGACGATTACTTTTAAAATTATATCAAAAAAACGTTATTTTTTAGAAATAATGCGTTTTTCTTAAAAATCAAACAAAAACTGCTGTAACTTTTTTATTTCTTTATAAAAAAATGTAAATTTTGTTTAAATAATTTTATTTTCATGAAATCTAATTAGAAATGTAGTTTTAAAATTTTTCGGTCGATTATTTTTAAAATTATACCAAAAAAACGTTTTTCTTAAAAATCACACAAAAACTGCAGAAACTTTTTTATTTCTTTATAAAAAAATGTAAATTTTGTTTAAATAATATTATTTTCATGAAATCTAATTAGAAATGTAGTTTTAAAATTTTTCGGACGATTACTTTTAAAATTATATCAAAAAAACGTTATTTTTTAGAAATAATGCGTTTTTCTTAAAAATCAAACAAAAACTGCTGTAATTTTTTTATTTCTTTATAAAAAAATGTAAATTTTGTTTAAATAATATTATTTTCATGAAATCTAATTAGAAATGTAGTTTTAAAATTTTTCGGACGATTACTTTTAAAATTATATCAAAAAAACGTTATTTTTTAGAAATAATGCGTTTTTCTTAAAAATCAAACAAAAACTGCTGTAACTTTTTTATTTCTTTATAAAAAAATGTAAATTTTGTTTAAATAATTTTATTTTCATGAAATCTAATTAGAAATGTAGTTTTAAAATTAATCGGTCGATTATTTTTAAAATTATACCAAAAAAACGTTTTTCTTAAAAATGACACAAAAACTGCAGAAACTTTTTTATTTCTTTATAAAAAAATGTAAATTTTGTTTAAATAATATTATTTTCATGAAATCTAATTAGAAATGTAGTTTTAAAATTTTTCGGACGATTACTTTTAAAATTATATCAAAAAAAACGTTATTTTTTAGAAATAATGCGTTTTTCTTAAAAATCAAACAAAAACTGCTGTAACTTTTTTATTTCTTTATAAAAAAATGTAAATTTTGTTTAAATAATTTTATTTTCATGAAATCTAATTAGAAATGTAGTTTTAAAATTTTTCGGTCGATTATTTTTAAAATTATACCAAAAAAACGTTTTTCTTAAAAATCAAACTAAAACTGCTGTAACTTTTTTATTTCTTTATAAAAAAATGTAAATTTTGTTTAAATAATATTATTTTCATGAAATCTAATTAGAAATGTAGTTTTAAAATTTTTCGGACGATTACTTTTAAAATTATATCAAAAAAACGTTATTTTTTAGAAATAATGCGTTTTTCTTAAAAATCAAACAAAAACTGCTGTAACTTTTTTATTTCTTTATAAAAAAATGTAAATTTTGTTTAAATAATTTTATTTTCATGAAATCTAATTCGAAATGTAGTTTTAAAATTTTTCGGACGATTACTTTTAAAATTATATCAAAAAAACGTTATTTTCTAGAAATAATGCGTTTTTCTTAAAAATCAAACAAAAACTGCTGTAACTTTTTTATTTCTTTATAAAAAAATGTAAATTTTGTTTAAATAATTTTATTTTCATGAAATCTAATTAGAAATGTAGTTTTAAAATTTTTCGGTCGATTATTTTTAAAATTATACCAAAAAAACGTTTTTCTTAAAAATCACACAAAAACTGCAGAAACTTTTTTATTTCTTTATAAAAAAATGTAAATTTTGTTTAAATAATATTATTTTCATGAAATCTAATTAGAAATGTAGTTTTAAAATTTTTCGGACGATTACTTTTAAAATTATATCAAAAAAACGTTATTTTTTAGAAATAATGCGTTTTTCTTAAAAATCAAACAAAAACTGCTGTAACTTTTTTATTTCTTTATAAAAAAATGTAAATTTTGTTTAAATAATTTTATTTTCATGAAATCTAATTAGAAATGTAGTTTTAAAATTTTTCGGTCGATTATTTTTAAAATTATACCAAAAAAACGTTTTTCTTAAAAATCACACAAAAACTGCAGAAACTTTTTTATTTCTTTATAAAAAAATGTAAATTTTGTTTAAATAATTTTATTTTCATGAAATCTAATTAGAAATGTAGTTTTAAAATTTTTCGGACGATTACTTTTAAAATTATATCAAAAAAACGTTATTTTTTAGAAATAATGCGTTTTTCTTAAAAATCAAACAAAAACTGCTGTAACTTTTTTATTTCTTTATAAAAAAATGTAAATTTTGTTTAAATAATTTTATTTTCATGAAATCTAATTAGAAATGTAGTTTTAAAATTTTTCGGTCGATTATTTTTAAAATTATACCAAAAAAACATTTTTCTTAAAAATCACACAAAAACTGCAGAAACTTTTTTATTTCTTTATAAAAAAATGTAAATTTTAATTAAATAATTTTATTTTCATGAAATCTTATTAGAAATGTAGTTTTAAAATTTTTCGGACGATTACTTTTAAAATTATATCAAAAAAACGTTATTTTTTAGAAATAATGCGTTTTTCTTAAAAATCAAACAAAAACTGCTGTAACTTTTTTATTTCTTTATAAAAAAATGTAAATTTTGTTTAAATAATTTTATTTTCATGAAATCTAATTAGAAATGTAGTTTTAAAATTTTTCGGTCGATTATTTTTAAAATTATACCAAAAAAACGTTTTTCTTAAAAATCAAACTAAAACTGCTATAACTTTTTTATTTCTTTATAAAAAAATGTAAATTTTGTTTAAATAATATTATTTTCATGAAATCTAATTAGAAATGTAGTTTTAAAATTTTTCGGACGATTACTTTTAAAATTATATCAAAAAAACTTTATTTTTTAGAAATAATGCGTTTTTCTTAAAAATCAAACAAAAACTGCTGTAACTTTTTTATTTCTTTATAAAAAAATGTAAATTTTGTTTAAATAATTTTATTTTCATGAAATCTAATTAGAAATGTAGTTTTAAAATTTTTCGGTCGATTATTTTTAAAATTATACCAAAAAAACGTTTTTCTTAAAAATCAAACTAAAACTGCTGTAACTTTTTTATTTCTTTATAAAAAAATGTAAATTTTGTTTAAATAATATTATTTTTATGAAATCTAATTAGAAATGTAGTTTTAAAATTTTTCGGACGATTACTTTTAAAATTATATCAAAAAAACGTTATTTTTTAGAAATAATGCGTTTTTCTTAAAAATCAAACAAAAACTGCTGTAACTTTTTTATTTCTTTATAAAAAAATGTAAATTTTGTTTAAATAATTTTATTTTCATGAAATCTAATTAGAAATGTAGTTTTAAAATTTTTCGGTCGATTATTTTTAAAATTATACCAAAAAAACATTTTTCTTAAAAATCACACAAAAACTGCAGAAACTTTTTTATTTCTTTATAAAAAAATGTAAATTTTAATTAAATAATTTTATTTTCATGAAATCTAATTAGAAATGTAGTTTTAAAATTTTTCGGACGATTACTTTTAAAATTATATCAAAAAAACGTTATTTTTTAGAAATAATGCGTTTTTCTTAAAAATCAAACAAAAACTGCTGTAACTTTTTTATTTCTTTATAAAAAAATGTAAATTTTGTTTAAATAATTTTATTTTCATGAAATCTAATTAGAAATCTAGTTTTAAAATTTTTCGGTCGATTATTTTTAAAATTATACCAAAAAAACGTTTTTCTTAAAAATCAAACTAAAACTGCTATAACTTTTTTATTTCTTTATAAAAAAATGTAAATTTTGTTTAAATAATATTATTTTCATGAAATCTAATTAGAAATGTAGTTTTAAAATTTTTCGGACGATTACTTTTAAAATTATATCAAAAAAACGTTATTTTTTAGAAATAATGCGTTTTTCTTAAAAATCAAACAAAAACTGCTGTAACTTTTTTATTTCTTTATAAAAAAATGTAAATTTTGTTTAAATAATTTTATTTTCATGAAATCTAATTAGAAATGTAGTTTTAAAATTTTTCGGTCGATTATTTTTAAAATTATACCAAAAAAACGTTTTTCTTAAAAATCACACAAAAACTGCAGAAACTTTTTTATTTCTTTATAAAAAAATGTAAATTTTGTTTAAATAATTTTATTTTCATGAAATCTAATTAGAAATGTAGTTTTAAAATTTTTCGGACGATTACTTTTAAAATTATATCAAAAAAACGTTATTTTTTAGAAATAATGCGTTTTTCTTAAAAATCAAACAAAAACTGCTGTAACTTTTTTATTTCTTTATAAAAAAATGTAAATTTTGTTTAAATAATTTTATTTTCATGAAATCTAATTAGAAATGTAGTTTTAAAATTTTTCGGTCGATTATTTTTAAAATTATACCAAAAAAACGTTTTTCTTAAAAATCACACAAAAACTGCAGAAACTTTTTTATTTCTTTATAAAAAAATGTAAATTTTGTTTAAATAATATTATTTTCATGAAATCTAATTAGAAATGTAGTTTTAAAATTTTTCGGACGATTACTTTTAAAATTATATCAAAAAAACGTTATTTTTTAGAAATAATGCGTTTTTCTTAAAAATCAAACAAAAACTGCTGTAACTTTTTTATTTCTTTATAAAAAAATGTAAATTTTGTTTAAATAATTTTATTTTCATGAAATCTAATTAGAAATGTAGTTTTAAAATTTTTCGGTCGATTATTTTTAAAATTATACCAAAAAAACGTTTTTCTTAAAAATCAAACTAAAACTGCTGTAACTTTTTTATTTCTTTATAAAAAAATGTAAATTTTGTTTAAATAATATTATTTTCATGAAATCTAATTAGAAATGTAGTTTTAAAATTTTTCGGACGATTACTTTTAAAATTATATCAAAAAAACGTTATTTTTTAGAAATAATGCGTTTTTCTTAAAAATCAAACAAAAACTGCTGTAACTTTTTTATTTCATTATAAAAAAATGTAAATTTTGTTTAAATAATTTTATTTTCATGAAATCTAATTAGAAATGTAGTTTTAAAATTTTTCGGTCGATTATTTTTAAAATTATACCAAAAAAACGTTTTTCTTAAAAATCACACAAAAACTGCAGAAACTTTTTTATTTCTTTATAAAAAAATGTAAATTTTGTTTAAATAATTTTATTTTCATGAAATCTAATTAGAAATGTAGTTTTAAAATTTTTCGGACGATTACTTTTAAAATTATATCAAAAAAACGTTATTTTTTAGAAATAATGCGTTTTTCTTAAAAATCAAACAAAAACTGCTGTAACTTTTTTATTTCTTTATAAAAAAATGTAAATTTTTTTTAAATAATTTTATTTTCATGAAATCTAATTAGAAATGTAGTTTTAAAATTTTTCGGTCGATTATTTTTAAAATTATACCAAAAAAACGTTTTTCTTAAAAATCACACAAAAACTGCAGAAACTTTTTTATTTCTTTATAAAAAAATGTAAATTTTGTTTAAATAATTTTATTTTCATGAAATCTAATTAGAAATGTAGTTTTAAAATTTTTCGGACGATTACTTTTAAAATTATATCAAAAAAACGTTATTTTTTAGAAATAATGCGTTTTTCTTAAAAATCAAACAAAAACTGCTGTAACTTTTTTATTTCTTTATAAAAAAATGTAAATTTTGTTTAAATAATTTTATTTTCATGAAATCTAATTAGAAATGTAGTTTTAAAATTTTTCGGTCGATTATTTTTAAAATTATACCAAAAAAACGTTTTTCTTAAAAATCAAACTAAAACTGCTGTAACTTTTTTATTTCTTTATAAAAAAATGTAAATTTTGTTTAAATAATATTATTTTCATGAAATCTAATTAGAAATGTAGTTTTAAAATTTTTCGGACGATTACTTTTAAAATTATATCAAAAAAACGTTATTTTTTAGAAATAATGCGTTTTTCTTAAAAATCAAACAAAAACTGCTGTAACTTCTTTATTTCTTTATAAAAAATGTAAATTTTGTTTAAATAATTTTATTTTCATGAAATCTAATTAGAAATGTAGTTTTAAAATTTTTCGGGCGATTATTTTTAAAATTATACCAAAAAAACGTTTTTCTTAAAAATCAAACTAAAACTGCTGTAACTTTTTTATTTCTTTATAAAAAAATGTAAATTTTGTTTAAATAATATTATTTTCATGAAATCTAATTAGAAATGTAGTTTTAAAATTTTTCGGACGATTACTTTTAAAATTATATCAAAAAAACGTTATTTTTTTAGAAATAATGCGTTTTTCTTAAAAATCAAACAAAAACTGCTGTAACTTTTTTATTTCTTTATAAAAAAATGTAAATTTTGTTTAAATAATTTTATTTTCATGATTATTTTTAAAATTATACCAAAAAAACGTTTTTCTTAAAAATCAAACTAAAACTGCTGTAACTTTTTTATTTCTTTATAAAAAAATGTAAATTTTGTTTAAATAATTTTATTTTCATGAAATCTAATTAGAAATGTAGTTTTAAAATTTTTCGGTCGATTATTTTTAAAATTATACCAAAAAAACGTTTTTCTTAAAAATCACACAAAAACTGCAGAAACTTTTTTATTTCTTTATAAAAAAATGTAAATTTTGTTTAAATAATTTTATTTTCATGAAATCTAATTAGAAATGTAGTTTTAAAATTTTTCGGACGATTACTTTTAAAATTATATCAAAAAAACGTTATTTTTTAGAAATAATGCGTTTTTCTTAAAAATCAAACAAAAACTGCTGTAACTTTTTTATTTCTTTATAAAAAAATGTAAATTTTGTTTAAATAATTTTATTTTCATGAAATCTAATTAGAAATGTAGTTTCAAAATTTTTCGGTCAATTATTTTTAAAATTATACCAAAAAAACGTTTTTCTTAAAAATCACACAAAAACTGCAGAAACTTTTTTATTTCTTTATAAAAAAATGTAAATTTTGTTTAAATAATATTATTTTCATGAAATCTAATTAGAAATCTAGTTTTAAAATTTTTCGGATGATTACTTTTAAAATTATATCAAAAAAACGTTATTTTTTAGAAATAATGCGTTTTTCTTAAAAATCAAACAAAAACTGCTGTAACTTTTTTATTTCTTTATAAAAAAATGTAAATTTTGTTTAAATAATTTTATTTTCATGAAATCTAATTAGAAATGTAGTTTTAAAATTTTTCGGTCGATTATTTTTAAAATTATACCAAAAAAACGTTTTTCTTAAAAATCAAACTAAAACTGCTGTAACTTTTTTATTTCTTTATAAAAAAATGTAAATTTTGTTTAAATAATATTATTTTCATGAAATCTAATTAGAAATGTAGTTTTAAAATTTTTCGGACGATTACTTTTAAAATTATATCAAAAAAACGTTATTTTTTAGAAATAATGCGTTTTTCTTAAAAATCAAACAAAAACTGCTGTAACTTTTTTATTTCTTTATAAAAAAATGTAAATTTTGTTTAAATAATTTTATTTTCATGAAATCTAATTAGAAATGTAGTTTTAAAATTTTTCGGTCGATTATTTTTAAAATTATACCAAAAAAACGTTTTTCTTAAAAATCACACAAAAACTGCAGAAACTTTTTTATTTCTTTATAAAAAAATGTCAATTTTGTTTAAATAATTTTATTTTCATGAAATCTAATTAGAAATGTAGTTTTAAAATTTTTCGGACGATTACTTTTAAAATTATATCAAAAAAACGTTATTTTTTAGAAATAATGCGTTTTTCTTAAAAATCAAACAAAAACTGCTGTAACTTTTTTATTTCTTTATAAAAAAATGTAAATTTTGTTTAAATAATTTTATTTTCATGAAATCTAATTAGAAATGTAGTTTTAAAATTTTTCGGTCGATTATTTTTAAAATTATACCAAAAAAACGTTTTTCTTAAAAATCACACAAAAACTGCAGAAACTTTTTTATTTCTTTATAAAAAAATGTAAATTTTGTTTAAATAATATTATTTTCATGAAATCTAATTAGAAATGTAGTTTTAAAATTTTTCGGACGATTACTTTTAAAATTATATCAAAAAAACGTTATTTTTTAGAAATAATGCGTTTTTCTTAAAAATCAAACAAAAACTGCTGTAACTTTTTTATTTCTTTATAAAAAAATGTAAATTTTGTTTAAATAATTTTATTTTCATGAAATCTAATTAGAAATGTAGTTTTAAAATTTTTCGGTCGATTATTTTTAAAATTATACCAAAAAAACGTTTTTCTTAAAAATCAAACTAAAACTGCTGTAACTTTTTTATTTCTTTATAAAAAAATGTAAATTTTGTTTAAATAATATTATTTTCATGAAATCTAATTAGAAATGTAGTTTTAAAATTTTTCGGACGATTACTTTTAAAATTATATCAAAAAAACGTTATTTTTTAGAAATAATGCGTTTTTCTTAAAAATCAAACAAAAACTGCTGTAACTTTTTTATTTCTTTATAAAAAAATGTAAATTTTGTTTAAATAATTTTATTTTCATGAAATCTAATTAGAAATGTAGTTTTAAAATTTTTCGGTCGATTATTTTTAAAATTATACCAAAAAAACGTTTTTCTTAAAAATCACACAAAAACTGCAGAAACTTTTTTATTTCTTTATAAAAAAATGTAAATTTTGTTTAAATAATATTATTTTCATGAAATCTAATTAGAAATGTAGTTTTAAAATTTTTCGGACGATTACTTTTAAAATTATATCAAAAAAACGTTATTTTTTAGAAATAATGCGTTTTTCTTAAAAATCAAACAAAAACTGCTGTAACTTTTTTATTTCTTTATAAAAAAATGTAAATTTTGTTTAAATAATATTATTTTCATGAAATCTAATTAGAAATGTAGTTTTAAAATTTTTCGGACGATTACTTTTAAAATTATATCAAAAAAACGTTATTTTTTAGAAATAATGCGTTTTTCTTAAAAATCAAACAAAAACTGCTGTAACTTTTTTATTTCTTTATAAAAAAATGTAAATTTTGTTTAAATAATTTTATTTTCATGAAATCTAATTAGAAATGTAGTTTTAAAATTTTTCGGTCGATTATTTTTAAAATTATACCAAAAAAACGTTTTTCTTAAAAATCAAACTAAAACTGCTGTAACTTTTTTATTTCTATATAAAAAAATGTAAATTTTGTTTAAATAATATTATTTTCATGAAATCTAATTAGAAATGTAGTTTTAAAATTTTTCGGACGATTACTTTTAAAATTATATCAAAAAAACGTTATTTTTTAGAAATAATGCGTTTTTCTTAAAAATCAAACAAAAACTGCTGTAACTTTTTTATTTCTTTATAAAAAAATGTAAATTTTGTTTAAATAATTTTATTTTCATGAAATCTAATTAGAAATGTAGTTTTAAAATTTTTCGGTCGATTATTTTTAAAATTATACCAAAAAAACGTTTTTCTTAAAAATCAAACTAAAACTGCTGTAACTTTTTTATTTCTTTATAAAAAAATGTAAATTTTGTTTAAATAATATTATTTTCATGAAATCTAATTAGAAATGTAGTTTTAAAATTTTTCAGACGATTACTTTTAAAATTATATCAAAAAAACGTTATTTTTTAGAAATAATGCGTTTTTCTTAAAAATCAAACAAAAACTGCTGTAACTTTTTTATTTCTTTATAAAAAAATGTAAATTTTGTTTAAATAATTTTATTTTCATAAAATCTAATTAGAAATGTAGTTTTAAAATTTTTCGGTCGATTATTTTTAAAATTATACCAAAAAAACGTTTTTCTTAAAAATCAAACTAAAACTGCTGTAACTTTTTTATTTCTTTATAAAAAAATGTAAATTTTGTTTAAATAATATTATTTTCATGAAATCTAATTAGAAATGTAGTTTTAAAATTTTTCGGACGATTACTTTTAAAATTATATCAAAAAAACGTTATTTTTTAGAAATAATGCGTTTTTCTTAAAAATCAAACAAAAACTGCTGTAACTTTTTTATTTCTTTATAAAAAAATGTAAATTTTGTTTAAATAATTTTATTTTCATGAAATCTAATTAGAAATGTAGTTTTAAAATTTTTCGGTCGATTATTTTTAAAATTATACCAAAAAAACGTTTTTCTTAAAAATCACACAAAAACTGCAGAAACTTTTTTATTTCTTTATTAAAAAATGTAAATTTTGTTTAAATAATATTATTTTCATGAAATCTAATTAGAAATGTAGTTTTAAAATTTTTCGGACGATTACTTTTAAAATTATATCAAAAAAACGTTATTTTTTAGAAATAATGCGTTTTTCTTAAAAATCAAACAAAAACTGCTGTAACTTTTTTATTTCTTTATAAAAAAATGTAAATTTTGTTTAAATAATTTTATTTTCATGAAATCTAATTAGAAATGTAGTTTTAAAATTTTTCGGTCGATTATTTTTAAAATTATACCAAAAAAACGTTTTTCTTAAAAATCAAACTAAAACTGCTGTAACTTTTTTATTTCTTTATAAAAAAATGTAAATTTTGTTTAAATAATATTATTTTCATGAAATCTAATTAGAAATGTAGTTTTAAAATTTTTCGGACGATTACTTTTAAAATTATATCAAAAAAACGTTATTTTTTAGAAATAATGCGTTTTTCTTAAAAATCAAACAAAAACTGCTGTAACTTTTTTATTTCTTTATAAAAAAATGTAAATTTTGTTTAAATAATATTATTTTCATGAAATCTAATTAGAAATGTAGTTTTAAAATTTTTCGGACGATTACTTTTAAAATTATATCAAAAAAACGTTATTTTTTAGAAATAATGCGTTTTTCTTAAAAATCAAACAAAAACTGCTGTAACTTTTTTATTTCTTTATAAAAAAATGTAAATTTTGTTTAAATAATTTTATTTTCATGAAATCTAATTAGAAATGTAGTTTTAAAATTTTTCGGTCGATTATTTTTAAAATTATACCAAAAAAACGTTTTTCTTAAAAATCAAACTAAAACTGCTGTAACTTTTTTATTTCTTTATAAAAAAATGTAAATTTTGTTTAAATAATATTATTTTCATGAAATCTAATTAGAAATGTAGTTTTAAAATTTTTCGGACGATTACTTTTAAAATTATATCAAAAAAACGTTATTTTTTAGAAATAATGCGTTTTTCTTAAAAATCAAACAAAAACTGCTGTAACTTTTTTATTTCTTTATAAAAAAATGTAAATTTTGTTTAAATAATTTTATTTTCATGAAATCTAATTAGAAATGTAGTTTTAAAATTTTTCGGTCGATTATTTTTAAAATTATACCAAAAAAACGTTTTTCTTAAAAATCACACAAAAACTGCAGAAACTTTTTTATTTCTTTATAAAAAAATGTAAATTTTGTTTAAATAATTTTATTTTCATGAAATCTAATTAGAAATGTAGTTTTAAAATTTTTCGGACGATTACTTTTAAAATTATATCAAAAAAACGTTATTTTTTCGAAATAATGCGTTTTTCTTAAAAATCAAACAAAAACTGCTGTAACTTTTTTATTTCTTTATAAAAAAATGTAAATTTTGTTTAAATAATTTTATTTTCATGAAATCTAATTAGAAATGTAGTTTTAAAATTTTTCGGTCGATTATTTTTAAAATTATAACAAAAAAACGTTTTTCTTAAAAATCAAACTAAAACTGCTGTAACTTTTTTATTTCTTTATAAAAAAATGTAAATTTTGTTTAAATAATATTATTTTCATGAAATCTAATTAGAAATGTAGTTTTAAAATTTTTCGGACGATTACTTTTAAAATTATATCAAAAAAACGTTATTTTTTAGAAATAATGCGTTTTTCTTAAAAATCAAACAAAAACTGCTGTAACTTTTTTATTTCTTTATAAAAAAATGTAAATTTTGTTTAAATAATTTTATTTTCATGAAATCTAATTAGAAATGTAGTTTTAAAATTTTTCGGTCGATTATTTTTAAAATTATACCAAAAAAACGTTTTTCTTAAAAATCACACAAAAACTGCAGAAACTTTTTTATTTCTTTATAAAAAAATGTAAATTTTGTTTAAATAATTTTATTTTCATGAAATCTAATTAGAAATGTAGTTTTAAAATTTTTCGGACGATTACTTTTAAAATTATATCAAAAAAACGTTATTTTTTAGAAATAATGCGTTTTTCTTAAAAATCAAACAAAAACTGCTGTAACTTTTTTATTTCTTTATAAAAAAATGTAAATTTTGTTTAAATAATTTTATTTTCATGAAATCTAATTAGAAATGTAGTTTTAAAATTTTTCGGTCGATTATTTTTAAAATTATACCAAAAAAACGTTTTTCTTAAAAATCACACAAAAACTGCAGAAACTTTTTTATTTTTTTATAAAAAAATGTAAATTTTGTTTGAATAATATTATTTTCATGAAATCTAATTAGAAATGTAGTTTTAAAATTTTTCGGACGATTACTTTTAAAATTATATCAAAAAAACGTTATTTTTTAGAAATAATGCGTTTTTCTTAAAAATCAAACAAAAACTGCTGTAACTTTTTTATTTCTTTATAAAAAAATGTAAATTTTGTTTAAATAATTTTATTTTCATGAAATCTAATTAGAAATGTAGTTTTAAAATTTTTCGGTCGATTATTTTTAAAATTATACCAAAAAAACGTTTTTCTTAAAAATCACACAAAAACTGCAGAAACTTTTTTATTTCTTTATAAAAAAATGTAAATTTTGTTTAAATAATATTATTTTCATGAAATCTAATTAGAAATGTAGTTTTAAAATTTTTCGGACGATTACTTTTAAAATTATATCAAAAAAACGTTATTTTTTAGAAATAATGCGTTTTTCTTAAAAATCAAACAAAAACTGCTGTAACTTTTTTATTTCTTTATAAAAAAATGTAAATTTTGTTTAAATAATATTATTTTCATGAAATCTAATTAGAAATGTAGTTTTAAAATTTTTCGGACGATTACTTTTAAAATTATATCAAAAAAACGTTATTTTTTAGAAATAATGCGTTTTTCTTAAAAATCAAACAAAAACTGCTGTAACTTTTTTATTTCTTTATAAAAAAATGTAAATTTTGTTTAAATAATTTTATTTTCATGAAATCTAATTAGAAATGTAGTTTTAAAATTTTTCGGTCGATTATTTTTAAAATTATACCAAAAAAACGTTTTTCTTAAAAATCAAACTAAAACTGCTGTAACTTTTTTATTTCTTTATAAAAAAATGTAAATTTTGTTTAAATAATATTATTTTCATGAAATCTAATTAGAAATGTAGTTTTAAAATTTTTCGGACGATTACTTTTAAAATTATATCAAAAAAACGTTATTTTTTAGAAATAATGCGTTTTTCTTAAAAATCAAACAAAAACTGCTGTAACTTTTTTATTTCTTTATAAAAAAATGTAAATTTTGTTTAAATAATTTTATTTTCATGAAATCTAATTAGAAATGTAGTTTTAAAATTTTTCGGTCGATTATTTTTAAAATTATACCAAAAAAACGTTTTTCTTAAAAATCAAACTAAAACTGCTGTAACTTTTTTATTTCTTTATAAAAAAATGTAAATTTTGTTTAAATAATATTATTTTCATGAAATCTAATTAGAAATGTAGTTTTAAAATTTTTCGGACGATTACTTTTAAAATTATATCAAAAAAACGTTATTTTTTAGAAATAATGCGTTTTTCTTAAAAATCAAACAAAAACTGCTGTAACTTTTTTATTTCTTTATAAAAAAATGTAAATTTTGTTTAAATAATTTTATTTTCATGAAATCTAATTAGAAATGTAGTTTTAAAATTTTTCGGTCGATTATTTTTAAAATTATACCAAAAAAACGTTTTTCTTAAAAATCACACAAAAACTGCAGAAACTTTTTTATTTCTTTATAAAAAAATGTAAATTTTGTTTAAATAATTTTATTTTCATGAAATCTAATTAGAAATGTAGTTTTAAATTTTTTCGGACGATTACTTTTAAAATTATATCAAAAAAACGTTATTTTTTAGAAATAATGCGTTTTTCTTAAAAATCAAACAAAAACTGCTGTAACTTTTTTATTTCTTTATAAAAAAATGTAAATTTTGTTTAAATAATTTTATTTTCATGAAATCTAATTAGAAATGTAGTTTTAAAATTTTTCGGTCGATTATTTTTAAAATTATACCAAAAAAACGTTTTTCTTAAAAATCAAACTAAAACTGCTGTAACTTTTTTATTTCTTTATAAAAAAATGTAAATTTTGTTTAAATAATATTATTTTCATGAAATCTAATTAGAAATGTAGTTTTAAAATTTTTCGGACGATTACTTTTAAAATTATATCAAAAAAACGTTATTTTTTAGAAATAATGCGTTTTTCTTAAAAATCAAACAAAAACTGCTGTAACTTTTTTATTTCTTTATAAAAAAATGTAAATTTTGTTTAAATAATTTTATTTTCATGAAATCTAATTAGAAATGTAGTTTTAAAATTTTTCGGTCGATTATTTTTAAAATTATACCAAAAAAACGTTTTTCTTAAAAATCACACAAAAACTGCAGAAACTTTTTTATTTCTTTATAAAAAAATGTAAATTTTGTTTAAATAATTTTATTTTCATGAAATCTAATTAGAAATGTAGTTTTAAAATTTTTCGGACGATTACTTTTAAAATTATATCAAAAAAACGTTATTTTTTAGAAATAATGCGTTTTTCTTAAAAATCAAACAAAAACTGCTGTAACTTTTTTATTTCTTTATAAAAAAATGTAAATTTTGTTTAAATAATTTTATTTTCATGAAATCTAATTAGAAATGTAGTTTTAAAATTTTTCGGTCGATTATTTATAAAATTATACCAAAAAAACGTTTTTCTTAAAAATCAAACTAAAACTGCTGTAACTTTTTTATTTCTTTATAAAAAAATGTAAATTTTGTTTAAATAATATTATTTTCATGAAATCTAATTAAAAATGTAGTTTTAAAATTTTTCGGACGATTACTTTTAAAATTATATCAAAAAAACGTTATTTTTTAGAAATAATGCGTTTTTCTTAAAAATCAAACAAAAACTGCTGTAACTTTTTTATTTCTTTATAAAAAAATGTAAATTTTGTTTAAATAATTTTATTTTCATGAAATCTAATTAGAAATGTAGTTTTAAAATTTTTCGGTCGATTATTTTTAAAATTATACCAAAAAAACGTTTTTCTTAAAAATCACACAAAAACTGCAGAAACTTTTTTATTTCTTTATAAAAAAATGTAAATTTTGTTTAAATAATATTATTTTTATGAAATCTAATTAGAAATGTAGTTTTAAAATTTTTCGGACGATTACTTTTAAAATTATATCAAAAAAACGTTATTTTTTAGAAATAATGCGTTTTTCTTAAAAATCAAACAAAAACTGCTGTAACTTTTTTATTTCTTTATAAAAAAATGTAAATTTTGTTTAAATAATTTTATTTTCATGAAATCTAATTAGAAATGTAGTTTTAAAATTTTTCGGTCGATTATTTTTAAAATTATACCAAAAAAACGTTTTTCTTAAAAATCAAACTAAAACTGCTGTAACTTTTTTATTTCTTTATAAAAAAATGTAAATTTTGTTTAAATAATATTATTTACATGAAATCTAATTAGAAATGTAGTTTTAAAATTTTTCGGACGATTACTTTTAAAATTATATCAAAAAAACGTTATTTTTTAGAAATAATGCGTTTTTCTTAAAAATCAAACAAAAACTGCTGTAACTTTTTTATTTCTTTATAAAAAAATGTAAATTTTGTTTAAATAATTTTATTTTCATGAAATCTAATTAGAAATGTAGTTTTAAAATTTTTCGGTCGATTATTTTTAAAATTATACCAAAAAAACGTTTTTCTTAAAAATCACACAAAAACTGCAGAAACTTTTTTATTTCTTTATAAAAAAATGTAAATTTTGTTTAAATAATTTTATTTTCATGAAATCTAATTAGAAATGTAGTTTTAAAATTTTTCGGTCGATTATTTTTAAAATTATACCAAAAAAACGTTTTTCTTAAAAATCACACAAAAACTGCAGAAACTTTTTTATTTCTTTATAAAAAAATGTAAATTTTGTTTAAATAATTTTATTTTCATGAAATCTAATTAGAAATGTAGTTTTAAAATTTTTCGGACGATTACTTTTAAAATTATATCAAAAAAACGTTATTTTTTAGAAATAATGCGTTTTTCTTAAAAATCAAACAAAAACTGCTGTAACTTTTTTATTTCTTTATAAAAAAATGTAAATTTTGTTTATATAATTTTATTTTCATGAAATCTAATTAGAAATGTAGTTTTAAAATTTTTCGGTCGATTATTTTTAAAATTATACCAAAAAAACGTTTTTCTTAAAAATCACACAAAAACTGCAGAAACTTTTTTATTTTTTTATAAAAAAATGTAAATTTTGTTTAAATAATATTATTTTCATGAAATCTAATTAGAAATGTAGTTTTAAAATTTTTCGGACGATTACTTTTAAAATTATATCAAAAAAACGTTATTTTTTAGAAATAATGCGTTTTTCTTAAAAATCAAACAAAAACTGCTGTAACTTTTTTATTTCTTTATAAAAAAATGTAAATTTTGTTTAAATAATTTTATTTTCATGAAATCTAATTAGAAATGTAGTTTTAAAATTTTTCGGTCGATTATTTTTAAAATTATACCAAAAAAACGTTTTTCTTAAAAATCACACAAAAACTGCAGAAACTTTTTTATTTCTTTATAAAAAAATGTAAATTTTGTTTAAATAATATTATTTTCATGAAATCTAATTAGAAATGTAGTTTTAAAATTTTTCGGACGATTACTTTTAAAATTATATCAAAAAAACGTTATTTTTTAGAAATAATGCGTTTTTCTTAAAAATCAAACAAAAACTGCTGTAACTTTTTTATTTCTTTATAAAAAAATGTAAATTTTGTTTAAATAATTTTATTTTCATGAAATCTAATTAGAAATGTAGTTTTAAAATTTTTCGGACGATTACTTTTAAAATTATATCAAAAAAACGTTATTTTTTAGAAATAATGCGTTTTTCTTAAAAATCAAACAAAAACTGCTGTAACTTTTTTATTTCTTTATAAAAAAATGTAAATTTTGTTTAAATAATTTTATTTTCATGAAATCTAATTAGAAATGTAGTTTTAAAATTTTTCGGTCGATTATTTTTAAAATTATATCAAAAAAAACGTTTTTCTTAAAAATCACACAAAAACTGCAGAAACTTTTTTATTTCTTTATAAAAAAATGTAAATTTTGTTTAAATAATTTTATTTTCATGAAATCTAATTAGAAATGTAGTTTTAAAATTTTTCGGACGATTACTTTTAAAATTATATCAAAAAAACGTTATTTTTTAGAAATAATGCGTTTTTCTTAAAAATCAAACAAAAACTGCTGTAACTTTTTTATTTCTTTATAAAAAAATGTAAATTTTGTTTAAATAATTTTATTTTCATGAAATCTAATTAGAAATGTAGTTTTAAAATTTTTCGGTCGATTATTTTTAAAATTATACCAAAAAAACGTTTTTCTTAAAAATCACACAAAAACTGCAGAAACTTTTTTATTTCTTTATAAAAAAATGTAAATTTTGTTTAAATAATATTATTTTCATGAAATCTAATTAGAAATGTAGTTTTAAAATTTTTCGGACGATTACTTTTAAAATTATATCAAAAAAACGTTATTTTTTAGAAATAATGCGTTTTTCTTAAAAATCAAACAAAAACTGCTGTAACTTTTTTATTTCTTTATAAAAAAATGTAAATTTTGTTTAAATAATTTTATTTTCATGAAATCTAATTAGAAATGTAGTTTTAAAATTTTTCGGTCGATTATTTTTAAAATTATACCAAAAAAACGTTTTTCTTAAAAATCAAACTAAAACTGCTGTAACTTTTTTATTTCTTTATAAAAAAATGTAAATTTTGTTTAAATAATATTATTTTCATGAAATCTAATTAGAAATGTAGTTTTAAAATTTTTCGGACGATTACTTTTAAAATTATATCAAAAAAACGTTATTTTTTAGAAATAATGCGTTTTTCTTAAAAATCAAACAAAAACTGCTGTAACTTTTTTATTTCTTTATAAAAAAATGTAAATTTTGTTTAAATAATTTTATTTTCATGAAATCTAATTAGAAATGTAGTTTTAAAATTTTTCGGTCGATTATTTTTAAAATTATACCAAAAAACGTTTTTCTTAAAAATCACACAAAAACTGCAGAAACTTTTTTATTTCTTTATAAAAAAATGTAAATTTTGTTTAAATAATTTTATTTTCATGAAATCTAATTAGAAATGTAGTTTTAAAATTTTTCGGACGATTACTTTTAAAATTATATCAAAAAAACGTTATTTTTTAGAAATAATGCGTTTTTCTTAAAAATCAAACAAAAACTGCTGTAACTTTTTTATTTCTTTATAAAAAAATGTAAATTTTGTTTAAATAATTTTATTTTCATGAAATCTAATTAGAAATGTAGTTTTAAAATTTTTCGGTCGATTATTTATAAAATTATACCAAAAAAACGTTTTTCTTAAAAATCAAACTAAAACTGCTGTAACTTTTTTATTTCTTTATAAAAAAATGTAAATTTTGTTTAAATAATATTATTTTCATGAAATCTAATTAAAAATGTAGTTTTAAAATTTTTCGGACGATTACTTTTAAAATTATATCAAAAAAACGTTATTTTTAGAAATAATGCGTTTTTCTTAAAAATCAAACAAAAACTGCTGTAACTTTTTTATTTCTTTATAAAAAAATGTAAATTTTGTTTAAATAATTTTATTTTCATGAAATCTAATTAGAAATGTAGTTTTAAAATTTTTCGGTCGATTATTTTTAAAATTATACCAAAAAAACGTTTTTCTTAAAAATCACACAAAAACTGCAGAAACTTTTTTATTTCTTTATAAAAAAATGTAAATTTTGTTTAAATAATATTATTTTCATGAAATCTAATTAGAAATGTAGTTTTAAAATTTTTCGGACGATTACTTTTAAAATTATATCAAAAAAACGTTATTTTTTAGAAATAATGCGTTTTTCTTAAAAATCAAACAAAAACTGCTGTAACTTTTTTATTTCTTTATAAAAAAATGTAAATTTTGTTTAAATAATTTTATTTTCATGAAATCTAATTAGAAATGTAGTTTTAAAATTTTTCGGTCGATTATTTTTAAAATTATACCAAAAAAACGTTTTTCTTAAAAATCAAACTAAAACTGCTGTAACTTTTTTATTTCTTTATAAAAAAATGTAAATTTTGTTTAAATAATATTATTTACATGAAATCTAATTAGAAATGTAGTTTTAAAATTTTTCGGACGATTACTTTTAAAATTATATCAAAAAAACGTTATTTTTTAGAAATAATGCGTTTTTCTTAAAAATCAAACAAAAACTGCTGTAACTTTTTTATTTCTTTATAAAAAAATGTAAATTTTGTTTAAATAATTTTATTTTCATGAAATCTAATTAGAAATGTAGTTTTAAAATTTTTCGGTCGATTATTTTTAAAATTATACCAAAAAAACGTTTTTCTTAAAAATCACACAAAAACTGCAGAAACTTTTTTATTTCTTTATAAAAAAATGTAAATTTTGTTTAAATAATTTTATTTTCATGAAATCTAATTAGAAATGTAGTTTTAAAATTTTTCGGTCGATTATTTTTAAAATTATACCAAAAAAACGTTTTTCTTAAAAATCACACAAAAACTGCAGAAACTTTTTTATTTCTTTATAAAAAAATGTAAATTTTGTTTAAATAATTTTATTTTCATGAAATCTAATTAGAAATGTAGTTTAAAATTTTTCGGACGATTACTTTTAAAATTATATCAAAAAAACGTTATTTTTTAGAAATAATGCGTTTTTCTTAAAAATCAAACAAAAACTGCTGTAACTTTTTTATTTCTTTATAAAAAAATGTAAATTTTGTTTATATAATTTTATTTTCATGAAATCTAATTAGAAATGTAGTTTTAAAATTTTTCGGTCGATTATTTTTAAAATTATACCAAAAAAACGTTTTTCTTAAAAATCACACAAAAACTGCAGAAACTTTTTTATTTTTTTATAAAAAAATGTAAATTTTGTTTAAATAATATTATTTTCATGAAATCTAATTAGAAATGTAGTTTTAAAATTTTTCGGACGATTACTTTTAAAATTATATCAAAAAAACGTTATTTTTTAGAAATAATGCGTTTTTCTTAAAAATCAAACAAAAACTGCTGTAACTTTTTTATTTCTTTATAAAAAAATGTAAATTTTGTTTAAATAATTTTATTTTCATGAAATCTAATTAGAAATGTAGTTTTAAAATTTTTCGGTCGATTATTTTTAAAATTATACCAAAAAAAACGTTTTTCTTAAAAATCACACAAAAACTGCAGAAACTTTTTTATTTCTTTATAAAAAAATGTAAATTTTGTTTAAATAATATTATTTTCATGAAATCTAATTAGAAATGTAGTTTTAAAATTTTTCGGACGATTACTTTTAAAATTATATCAAAAAAACGTTATTTTTTAGAAATAATGCGTTTTTCTTAAAAATCAAACAAAAACTGCTGTAACTTTTTTATTTCTTTATAAAAAAATGTAAATTTTGTTTAAATAATTTTATTTTCATGAAATCTAATTAGAAATGTAGTTTTAAAATTTTTCGGACGATTACTTTTAAAATTATATCAAAAAAACGTTATTTTTTAGAAATAATGCGTTTTTCTTAAAAATCAAACAAAAACTGCTGTAACTTTTTTATTTCTTTATAAAAAAATGTAAATTTTGTTTAAATAATTTTATTTTCATGAAATCTAATTAGAAATGTAGTTTTAAAATTTTTCGGTCGATTATTTTTAAAATTATATCAAAAAAACGTTT
>CAXARA010000910.1:0-62674 GCA_963971135.1 Stenus bimaculatus | reverse complement strand
TTTTTTGAATAACTTTAGAATAAATCGTCCGAGAAATTTTAAAATGGCATTTCTAATTAGATTCCATGAAAGCTAACTTATTTAAACAAAATTGAAATTTTTTTATGAAGAAATAAAAAAGTTACAGCAGTTTTTGTGCGATTTTTAAGAAAAACCTTTTTTTGTATAAGTTTAGAATAAATCGTCCGAGAAATTTTAAAATGGCATTTCTAATTAGATTCCATGAAAGCTAACTTATTTAAACAAAATTGAAATTTTTTTATGAAGAAATAAAAAAGTTACAGCAGTTTTTGTGCGATTTTTAAGAAAAACCTTTTTTTGTATAAGTTTAGAATAAATCGTCCGAGAAATTTTAAAATGGCATTTCTAATTAGATTCCATGAAAGCTAACTTATTTAAACAAAATTGAAATTTTTTTATGAAGAAATAAAAAAGTTACAGCAGTTTTTGTGCGATTTTTAAGAAAAACCTTTTTTTGTATAAGTTTAGAATAAATCGTCCAAAATATTTAAAAACGGCATTTCTATCTAGATTTCATGAAAACAAAATTATTTAAACAAAATTGAAATTTTTTTATGAAGAAATAAAAAAGTTACAGCAGTTTTTGTGCGATTTTTAGGAAAAACCTTTTTTTGTATAAGTTTAGAATAAATCGTCCGAGATATTTAAAAACGGCATTTCTATCCAGATTTCATGAAAACAAAATTATTTAAACAAAATTGAAAAATTTTTATGAAGAAATAAAAAAGTTACAGCAGTTTTTGTGCGATTTTTAAGAAAAACCTTTTTTTGTATAAGTTTAGAATAAATCGTCCGAGATATTTAAAAACGGCATTTCTATCTAGATTTCATGAAAACAAAATTATTTAAACAAAATTGAAATTTTTTTATGAAGAAATAAAAAAGTTACAGCAGTTTTTGTGCGATTTTTAAGAAAAACCTTTTTTTGTATAAGTTTAGAATAAATCGTCCGAGAAATTTTAAAATGGCATTTCTAATTAGATTCCATGAAAGCTAACTTATTTAAACAAAATTAAAAAATTTTTATGAAGAAATAAAAAAGTTACAGCAGTTTTTGTGCGATTTTTAAGAAAAACCTTTTTTTGTATAAGTTTAGAATAAATCGTCCGAGATATTTAAAAACGGCATTTCTATCTAGATTTCATGAAAACAAAATTATTTAAACAAAATTGAAATTTTTTTATGAAGAAATAAAAAAGTTACAGCAGTTTTTGTGCGATTTTTAAGAAAAACCTTTTTTTGTATAAGTTTAGAATAAATCGTCCGAGATATTTAAAAACGGCATTTCTATCTAGATTTCATGAAAACAAAATTATTTAAACAAAATTGAAATTTTTTTATGAAGAAATAAAAAAGTTACAGCAGTTTTTGTGCGATTTTTAAGAAAAACCTTTTTTTGTTTAAGTTTAGAATAAATCGTCCGAGAAATTTTAAAATGGCATTTCTAATTAGATTCCATGAAAGCTAACTTATTTAAACAAAATTAAAAAATTTTTATGAAGAAATAAAAAAGTTACAGCAGTTTTTGTGCGATTTTTAAGAAAAACCTTTTTTTGTATAACTTTAGAATAAATCGTCCGACAAATTTTAAAATGGCATTTCTAATTAGATTCCATGAAAGCTAACTAATTTAAACAAAATTAAAAAATTTTTATGAAGAAATAAAAAAGTTACAGCAGTTTTTGTGCGATTTTTAAGAAAAACCTTTTTTTGTATAACTTTAGAATAAATCGTCCGAGAAATTTTAAAATGGCATTTCTAATTAGATTCCATGAAAGCTAACTTATTTAAACAAAATTAAAAAATTTTTATGAAGAAATAAAAAAGTTACAGCAGTTTTTGTGCGATTTTTAAGAAAAACCTTTTTTTGTATAAGTTTAGAATAAATCGTCCGAGATATTTAAAAACGGCATTTCTATCTAGATTTCATGAAAACAAAATTATTTAAACAAAATTGAAATTTTTTTATGAAGAAATAAAAAAGTTACAGCAGTTTTTGTGCGATTTTTAAGAAAAACCTTTTTTTGTATAAGTTTAGAATAAATCGTCCGAGATATTTAAAAACGGCATTTCTATCTAGATTTCATGAAAACAAAATTATTTAAACAAAATTGAAATTTTTTTATGAAGAAATAAAAAAGTTACAGCAGTTTTTGTGCGATTTTTAAGAAAAACCTTTTTTTGTTTAAGTTTAGAATAAATCGTCCGAGAAATTTTAAAATGGCATTTCTAATTAGATTCCATGAAAGCTAACTTATTTAAACAAAATTAAAAAATTATGAAGAAATAAAAAAGTTACAGCAGTTTTTGTGCGATTTTTAGGAAAAACCTTTTTTTGTATAAGTTTAGAATAAATCGTCCGAGATATTTAAAAACGGCATTTCTATCCAGATTTCATGAAAACAAAATTATTTAAACAAAATTGAAAAATTTTTATGAAGAAATAAAAAAGTTACAGCAGTTTTTGTGCGATTTTTAAGAAAAACCTTTTTTTGTATAAGTTTAGAATAAATCGTCCGAGATATTTAAAAACGGCATTTCTATCTAGATTTCATGAAAACAAAATTATTTAAACAAAATTGAAATTTTTTTATGAAGAAATAAAAAAGTTACAGCAGTTTTTGTGCGATTTTTAAGAAAAACCTTTTTTTGTATAAGTTTAGAATAAATCGTCCGAGATATTTAAAAACGGCATTTCTATCTAGATTTCATGAAAACAAAATTATTTAAACAAAATTGAAATTTTTTTATGAAGAAATAAAAAAGTTACAGCAGTTTTTGTGCGATTTTTAAGAAAAACCTTTTTTTGTTTAAGTTTAGAATAAATCGTCCGAGATATTTAAAAACGGCATTTCTATCTAGATTTCATGAAAACAAAATTATTTAAACAAAATTGAAATTTTTTTATGAAGAAATAAAAAAGTTACAGCAGTTTTTGTGCGATTTTTAAGAAAAACCTTTTTTTGTATAAGTTTAGAATAAATCGTCCGAGATATTTAAAAACGGCATTTCTATCTAGATTTCATGAAAACAAAATTATTTAAACAAAATTGAAATTTTTTTATGAAGAAATAAAAAAGTTACAGCAGTTTTTGTGCGATTTTTAAGAAAAACCTTTTTTTGTATAAGTTTAGAATAAATCGTCCGAGATATTTAAAAACGGCATTTCTATCTAGATTTCATGAAAACAAAATTATTTAAACAAAATTGAAATTTTTTTATGAAGAAATAAAAAAGTTACAGCAGTTTTTGTGCGATTTTTAAGAAAAACCTTTTTTTGTTTAAGTTTAGAATAAATCGTCCGAGAAATTTAAAAACGGCATTTCTATCTAGATTTCATGAAAACAAAATTATTTAAACAAAATTGAAATTTTTTTATGAAGAAATAAAAAAGTTACAGCAGTTTTTGTGCGATTTTTAAGAAAAACCTTTTTTTGTATAAGTTTAGAATAAATCGTCCGAGAAATTTTAAAATGGCATTTCTAATTAGATTCCATGAAAGCTAACTTATTTAAACAAAATTAAAAAATTTTTATGAAGAAATAAAAAAGTTACAGCAGTTTTTGTGCGATTTTTAAGAAAAACCTTTTTTTGTATAAGTTTAGAATAAATCGTCCGAGATATTTAAAAACGGCATTTCTATCTAGATTTCATGAAAACAAAATTATTTAAACAAAATTGAAATTTTTTTATGAAGAAATAAAAAAGTTACAGCAGTTTTTGTGCGATTTTTAAGAAAAACCTTTTTTTGTATAAGTTTAGAATAAATCGTCCGAGAAATTTTAAAATGGCATTTCTAATTAGATTCCATGAAAGCTAACTTATTTAAACAAAATTAAAAAATTTTTATGAAGAAATAAAAAAGTTACAGCAGTTTTTGTGCGATTTTTAAGAAAAACCTTTTTTTGTATAAGTTTAGAATAAATCGTCCGAGATATTTAAAAACGGCATTTCTATCTAGATTTCATGAAAACAAAATTATTTAAACAAAATTGAAATTTTTTTATGAAGAAATAAAAAAGTTACAGCAGTTTTTGTGCGATTTTTAAGAAAAACCTTTTTTTGTATAAGTTTAGAATAAATCGTCCGAGAAATTTTAAAATGGCATTTCTAATTAGATTCCATGAAAGCTAACTTATTTAAACAAAATTAAAAAATTTTTATGAAGAAATAAAAAAGTTACAGCAGTTTTTGTGCGATTTTTAAGAAAAACCTTTTTTTGTATAAGTTTAGAATAAATCGTCCGAGATATTTAAAAACGGCATTTCTATCTAGATTTCATGAAAACAAAATTATTTAAACAAAATTGAAATTTTTTTATGAAGAAATAAAAAAGTTACAGCAGTTTTTGTGCGATTTTTAAGAAAAACCTTTTTTTGTATAAGTTTAGAATAAATCGTCCGAGAAATTTTAAAATGGCATTTCTAATTAGATTCCATGAAAGCTAACTTATTTAAACAAAATTAAAAAATTTTTATGAAGAAATAAAAAAGTTACAGCAGTTTTTGTGCGATTTTTAAGAAAAACCTTTTTTTGTATAAGTTTAGAATAAATCGTCCGAGATATTTAAAAACGGCATTTCTATCTAGATTTCATGAAAACAAAATTATTTAAACAAAATTGAAATTTTTTTATGAAGAAATAAAAAAGTTACAGCAGTTTTTGTGCGATTTTTAAGAAAAACCTTTTTTTGTATAAGTTTAGAATAAATCGTCCGAGAAATTTTAAAATGGCATTTCTAATTAGATTCCGTGAAAGCTAACTTATTTAAACAAAATTAAAAAATTTTTATGAAGAAATAAAAAAGTTACAGCAGTTTTTGTGCGATTTTTAAGAAAAACCTTTTTTTGTATAAGTTTAGAATAAATCGTCCGAGATATTTAAAAACGGCATTTCTATCTAGATTTCATGAAAACAAAATTATTTAAACAAAATTGAAATTTTTTTATGAAGAAATAAAAAAGTTACAGCAGTTTTTGTGCGATTTTTAAGAAAAACCTTTTTTTGTATAAGTTTAGAATAAATCGTCCGAGATATTTAAAAACGGCATTTCTATCTAGATTTCATGAAAACAAAATTATTTAAACAAAATTGAAATTTTTTTATGAAGAAATAAAAAAGTTACAGCAGTTTTTGTGCGATTTTTAAGAAAAACCTTTTTTTGTATAAGTTTAGAATAAATCGTCCGAGATATTTAAAAACGGCATTTCTATCTAGATTTCATGAAAACAAAATTATTTAAACAAAATTGAAATTTTTTTATGAAGAAATAAAAAAGTTACAGCAGTTTTTGTGCGATTTTTAAGAAAAACCTTTTTTTGTTTAAGTTTAGAATAAATCGTCCGAGAAATTTTAAAATGGCATTTCTAATTAGATTCCATGAAAGCTAACTTATTTAAACAAAATTAAAAAATTTTTATGAAGAAATAAAAAAGTTACAGCAGTTTTTGTGCGATTTTTAGGAAAAACCTTTTTTTGTATAAGTTTAGAATAAATCGTCCGAGATATTTAAAAACGGCATTTCTATCCAGATTTCATGAAAACAAAATTATTTAAACAAAATTGAAAAATTTTTATGAAGAAATAAAAAAGTTACAGCAGTTTTTGTGCGATTTTTAAGAAAAACCTTTTTTTGTATAAGTTTAGAATAAATCGTCCGAGATATTTAAAAACGGCATTTCTATCTAGATTTCATGAAAACAAAATTATTTAAACAAAATTGAAATTTTTTTATGAAGAAATAAAAAAGTTACAGCAGTTTTTGTGCGATTTTTAAGAAAAACCTTTTTTTGTATAAGTTTAGAATAAATCGTCCGAGATATTTAAAAACGGCATTTCTATCTAGATTTCATGAAAACAAAATTATTTAAACAAAATTGAAATTTTTTTATGAAGAAATAAAAAAGTTACAGCAGTTTTTGTGCGATTTTTAAGAAAAACCTTTTTTTGTTTAAGTTTAGAATAAATCGTCCGAGAAATTTTAAAATGGCATTTCTAATTAGATTCCATGAAAGCTAACTTATTTAAACAAAATTAAAAAATTTTTATGAAGAAATAAAAAAGTTACAGCAGTTTTTGTGCGATTTTTAAGAAAAACCTTTTTTTGTATAAGTTTAGAATAAATCGTCCGAGATATTTAAAAACGGCATTTCTATCTAGATTTCATGAAAACAAAATTATTTAAACAAAATTGAAATTTTTTTATGAAGAAATAAAAAAGTTACAGCAGTTTTTGTGCGATTTTTAAGAAAAACCTTTTTTTGTATAAGTTTAGAATAAATCGTCCGAGATATTTAAAAACGGCATTTCTATCTAGATTTCATGAAAACAAAATTATTTAAACAAAATTGAAATTTTTTTATGAAGAAATAAAAAAGTTACAGCAGTTTTTGTGCGATTTTTAAGAAAAACCTTTTTTTGTTTAAGTTTAGAATAAATCGTCCGAGAAATTTTAAAATGGCATTTCTAATTAGATTCCATGAAAGCTAACTTATTTAAACAAAATTAAAAAATTTTTATGAAGAAATAAAAAAGTTACAGCAGTTTTTGTGCGATTTTTAGGAAAAACCTTTTTTTGTATAAGTTTAGAATAAATCGTCCGAGATATTTAAAAACGGCATTTCTATCCAGATTTCATGAAAACAAAATTATTTAAACAAAATTGAAAAATTTTTATGAAGAAATAAAAAAGTTACAGCAGTTTTTGTGCGATTTTTAAGAAAAACCTTTTTTTGTATAAGTTTAGAATAAATCGTCCGAGATATTTAAAAACGGCATTTCTATCTAGATTTCATGAAAACAAAATTATTTAAACAAAATTGAAATTTTTTTATGAAGAAATAAAAAAGTTACAGCAGTTTTTGTGCGATTTTTAAGAAAAACCTTTTTTTGTATAAGTTTAGAATAAATCGTCCGAGATATTTAAAAACGGCATTTCTATCTAGATTTCATGAAAACAAAATTATTTAAACAAAATTGAAATTTTTTTATGAAGAAATAAAAAAGTTACAGCAGTTTTTGTGCGATTTTTAAGAAAAACCTTTTTTTGTTTAAGTTTAGAATAAATCGTCCGAGATATTTAAAAACGGCATTTCTATCTAGATTTCATGAAAACAAAATTATTTAAACAAAATTGAAATTTTTTTATGAAGAAATAAAAAAGTTACAGCAGTTTTTGTGCGATTTTTAAGAAAAACCTTTTTTTGTATAAGTTTAGAATAAATCGTCCGAGATATTTAAAAACGGCATTTCTATCTAGATTTCATGAAAACAAAATTATTTAAACAAAATTGAAATTTTTTTATGAAGAAATAAAAAAGTTACAGCAGTTTTTGTGCGATTTTTAAGAAAAACCTTTTTTTGTATAAGTTTAGAATAAATCGTCCGAGATATTTAAAAACGGCATTTCTATCTAGATTTCATGAAAACAAAATTATTTAAACAAAATTGAAATTTTTTTATGAAGAAATAAAAAAGTTACAGCAGTTTTTGTGCGATTTTTAAGAAAAACCTTTTTTTGTTTAAGTTTAGAATAAATCGTCCGAGAAATTTAAAAACGGCATTTCTATCTAGATTTCATGAAAACAAAATTATTTAAACAAAATTGAAATTTTTTTATGAAGAAATAAAAAAGTTACAGCAGTTTTTGTGCGATTTTTAAGAAAAACCTTTTTTTGTATAAGTTTAGAATAAATCGTCCGAGATATTTAAAAACGGCATTTCTATCTAGATTTCATGAAAACAAAATTATTTAAACAAAATTGAAATTTTTTTATGAAGAAATAAAAAAGTTACAGCAGTTTTTGTGCGATTTTTAAGAAAAACCTTTTTTTGTATAAGTTTAGAATAAATCGTCCGAGATATTTAAAAACGGCATTTCTATCCAGATTTCATGAAAACAAAATTATTTAAACAAAATTGAAAAATTTTTATGAAGAAATAAAAAAGTTACAGCAGTTTTTGTGCGATTTTTAGGAAAAACCTTTTTTTGTATAAGTTTAGAATAAATCGTCCGAGATATTTAAAAACGGCATTTCTATCCAGATTTCATGAAAACAAAATTATTTAAACAAAATTGAAAAATTTTTATGAAGAAATAAAAAAGTTACAGCAGTTTTTGTGCGATTTTTAAGAAAAACCTTTTTTTGTATAAGTTTAGAATAAATCGTCCGAGAAATTTTAAAATGGCATTTCTAATTAGATTCCATGAAAGCTAACTTATTTAAACAAAATTAAAAATTTTTATGAAGAAATAAAAAAGTTACAGCAGTTTTTGTGCGATTTTTAAGAAAAACCTTTTTTTGTATAAGTTTAGAATAAATCGTCCGAGATATTTTAAAATGGCATTTCTAATTAGATTCCATGAAAGCTAACTTATTTAAACAAAATTAAAAAATTTTTATGAAGAAATAAAAAAGTTACAGCAGTTTTTGTGCGATTTTTAAGAAAAACCTTTTTTTGTATAAGTTTAGAATAAATCGTCCGAGAAATTTTAAAATGGCATTTCTAATTAGATTCCATGAAAGCTAACTTATTTAAACAAAATTAAAAAATTTTTATGAAGAAATAAAAAAGTTACAGCAGTTTTTGTGCGATTTTTAAGAAAAACCTTTTTTTGTATAAGTTTAGAATAAATCGTCCGAGAAATTTTAAAATGGCATTTCTAATTAGATTCCATGAAAGCTAACTTATTTAAACAAAATTAAAAAAAAATTATGAAGAAATAAAAAATTTACAGCAGTTTTTGTGCGATTTTTAAGAAAAACTTTTTTTTGTATAACTTTAGAATAAATCGTCCGAGAAATTTAAAAACGGCATTTCTATTTAGATTTCATGAAAACAAAATTATTTAAACAAAATTGAAATTTTTTTATGAAGAAATAAAAAAGTTACAGCAGTTTTTGTGCGATTTTTAAGAAAAACCTTTTTTTGTATAAGTTTAGAATAAATCGTCCGAGAAATTTTAAAATGGCATTTCTAATTAGATTCCATGAAAGCTAACTTATTTAAACAAAATTAAAAAATTTTTATGAAGAAATAAAAAAGTTACAGCAGTTTTTGTGCGATTTTTAAGAAAAACCTTTTTTTGTATAAGTTTAGAATAAATCGTCCGAGAAATTTTAAAATGGCATTTCTAATTAGATTCCATGAAAGCTAACTTATTTAAACAAAATTAAAAAATTTTTATGAAGAAATAAAAAAGTTACAGCAGTTTTTGTGCGATTTTTAAGAAAAACCTTTTTTTGTATAAGTTTAGAATAAATCGTCCGAGAAATTTTAAAATGGCATTTCTAATTAGATTCCATGAAAGCTAACTTATTTAAACAAAATTAAAAAATTTTTATGAAGAAATAAAAAAGTTACAGCAGTTTTTGTGCGATTTTTAAGAAAAACCTTTTTTTGTATAAGTTTAGAATAAATCGTCCGAGAAATTTTAAAATGGCATTTCTAATTAGATTCCATGAAAGCTAACTTATTTAAACAAAATTAAAAATTTTTATGAAGAAATAAAAAAGTTACAGCAGTTTTTGTGCGATTTTTAAGAAAAACCTTTTTTTGTATAAGTTTAGAATAAATCGTCCGAGAAATTTTAAAATGGCATTTCTAATTAGATTCCATGAAAGCTAACTTATTTAAACAAAATTAAAAATTTTTATGAAGAAATAAAAAAGTTACAGCAGTTTTTGTGCGATTTTTAAGAAAAACCTTTTTTTGTATAAGTTTAGAATAAATCGTCCGAGAAATTTTAAAATGGCATTTCTAATTAGATTCCATGAAAGCTAACTTATTTAAACAAAATTAAAAATTTTTATGAAGAAATAAAAAAGTTACAGCAGTTTTTGTGCGATTTTTAAGAAAAACCTTTTTTTGTATAAGTTTAGAATAAATCGTCCGAGAAATTTTAAAATGGCATTTCTAATTAGATTCCATGAAAGCTAACTTATTTAAACAAAATTAAAAATTTTTATGAAGAAATAAAAAAGTTACAGCAGTTTTTGTGCGATTTTTAAGAAAAACCTTTTTTTGTATAAGTTTAGAATAAATCGTCCGAGAAATTTTAAAATGGCATTTCTAATTAGATTCCATGAAAGCTAACTTATTTAAACAAAATTAAAAATTTTTATGAAGAAATAAAAAAGTTACAGCAGTTTTTGTGCGATTTTTAAGAAAAACCTTTTTTTGTATAAGTTTAGAATAAATCGTCCGAGAAATTTTAAAATGGCATTTCTAATTAGATTCCATGAAAGCTAACTTATTTAAACAAAATTAAAAATTTTTATGAAGAAATAAAAAAGTTACAGCAGTTTTTGTGCGATTTTTAAGAAAAACCTTTTTTTGTATAAGTTTAGAATAAATCGTCCGAGATATTTTAAAATGGCATTTCTAATTAGATTCCATGAAAGCTAACTTATTTAAACAAAATTAAAAAATTTTTATGAAGAAATAAAAAAGTTACAGCAGTTTTTGTGCGATTTTTAAGAAAAACCTTTTTTTGTATAAGTTTAGAATAAATCGTCCGAGAAATTTTAAAATGGCATTTCTAATTAGATTCCATGAAAGCTAACTTATTTAAACAAAATTAAAAAATTTTTATGAAGAAATAAAAAAGTTACAGCAGTTTTTGTGCGATTTTTAAGAAAAACCTTTTTTTGTATAAGTTTAGAATAAATCGTCCGAGAAATTTTAAAATGGCATTTCTAATTAGATTCCATGAAAGCTAACTTATTTAAACAAAATTAAAAATTTTTATGAAGAAATAAAAAAGTTACAGCAGTTTTTGTGCGATTTTTAAGAAAAACCTTTTTTTGTATAAGTTTAGAATAAATCGTCCGAGAAATTTTAAAATGGCATTTCTAATTAGATTCCATGAAAGCTAACTTATTTAAACAAAATTAAAAATTTTTATGAAGAAATAAAAAAGTTACAGCAGTTTTTGTGCGATTTTTAAGAAAAACCTTTTTTTGTATAAGTTTAGAATAAATCGTCCGAGATATTTTAAAATGGCATTTCTAATTAGATTCCATGAAAGCTAACTTATTTAAACAAAATTAAAAAATTTTTATGAAGAAATAAAAACGTTACAGCAGTTTTTGTGCGATTTTTAAGAAAAACCTTTTTTTGTATAACTTTAGAATAAATCGTCCGAGAAATTTTAAAATGGCATTTCTAATTAGATTCCATGAAAGCTAACTTATTTAAACAAAATTAAAAAAATTTTATGAAGAAATAAAAAAGTTACAGCAGTTTTTGTGCGATTTTTAGGAAAAACCTTTTTTTGTATAAGTTTAGAATAAATCGTCCGAGATATTTAAAAACGGCATTTCTATCCAGATTTCATGAAAACAAAATTATTTAAACAAAATTGAAAAATTTTTATGAAGAAATAAAAAAGTTACAGCAGTTTTTGTGCGATTTTTAAGAAAAACCTTTTTTTGTATAAGTTTAGAATAAATCGTCCGAGAAATTTTAAAATGGCATTTCTAATTAGATTCCATGAAAGCTAACTTATTTAAACAAAATTAAAAAATTTTTATGAAGAAATAAAAAAGTTACAGCAGTTTTTGTGCGATTTTTAAGAAAAACCTTTTTTTGTATAAGTTTAGAATAAATCGTCCGAGAAATTTTAAAATGGCATTTCTAATTAGATTCCATGAAAGCTAACTTATTTAAACAAAATTAAAAAAAAATTATGAAGAAATAAAAAATTTACAGCAGTTTTTGTGCGATTTTTAAGAAAAACTTTTTTTTGTATAACTTTAGAATAAATCGTCCGAGAAATTTAAAAACGGCATTTCTATTTAGATTTCATGAAAACAAAATTATTTAAACAAAATTGAAATTTTTTTATGAAGAAATAAAAAAGTTACAGCAGTTTTTGTGCGATTTTTAAGAAAAACCTTTTTTTGTATAAGTTTAGAATAAATCGTCCGAGAAATTTTAAAATGGCATTTCTAATTAGATTCCATGAAAGCTAACTTATTTAAACAAAATTAAAAAAATTTTATGAAGAAATAAAAAAGTTACAGCAGTTTTTGTGCGATTTTTAAGAAAAACCTTTTTTTGTATAAGTTTAGAATAAATCGTCCGAGAAATTTTAAAATGGCATTTCTAATTAGATTCCATGAAAGCTAACTTATTTAAACAAAATTAAAAAAAATTTATGAAGAAATAAAAAAGTTACAGCAGTTTTTGTGAGATTTTTAAGAAAAACCTTTTTTTGTATAAGTTTAGAATAAATCGTCCGAGATATTTAAAAACGGCATTTCTATCTAGATTTCATGAAAACAAAATTATTTAAACAAAATTGAAATTTTTTTATGAAGAAATAAAAAAGTTACAGCAGTTTTTGTGCGATTTTTAAGAAAAACCTTTTTTTGTATAAGTTTAGAATAAATCGTCCGAGAAATTTTAAAATGGCATTTCTAATTAGATTCCATGAAAGCTAACTTATTTAAACAAAATTAAAAAAATTTTATGAAGAAATAAAAAAGTTACAGCAGTTTTTGTGCGATTTTTAAGAAAAACCTTTTTTTGTATAAGTTTAGAATAAATCGTCCGAGAAATTTTAAAATGGCATTTCTAATTAGATTCCATGAAAGCTAACTTATTTAAACAAAATTAAAAAATTTTTATGAAGAAATAAAAAAGTTACAGCAGTTTTTGTGAGATTTTTAAGAAAAACCTTTTTTTGTATAAGTTTAGAATAAATCGTCCGAGATATTTAAAAACGGCATTTCTATCTAGATTTCATGAAAACAAAATTATTTAAACAAAATTGAAATTTTTTTATGAAGAAATAAAAAAGTTACAGCAGTTTTTGTGCGATTTTTAAGAAAAACCTTTTTTTGTATAAGTTTAGAATAAATCGTCCGAGAAATTTTAAAATGGCATTTCTAATTAGATTCCATGAAAGCTAACTTATTTAAACAAAATTAAAAAAATTTTATGAAGAAATAAAAAAGTTACAGCAGTTTTTGTGCGATTTTTAAGAAAAACCTTTTTTTGTATAAGTTTAGAATAAATCGTCCGAGAAATTTTAAAATGGCATTTCTAATTAGATTCCATGAAAGCTAACTTATTTAAACAAAATTAAAAAAAATTTATGAAGAAATAAAAAATTTACAGCAGTTTTTGTGCGATTTTTAAGAAAAACTTTTTTTTGTATAACTTTAGAATAAATCGTCCGAGAAATTTAAAAACGGCATTTCTATTTAGATTTCATGAAAACAAAATTATTTAAACAAAATTGAAATTTTTTTATGAAGAAATAAAAAAGTTACAGCAGTTTTTGTGCGATTTTTAAGAAAAACCTTTTTTTGTATAAGTTTAGAATAAATCGTCCGAGAAATTTTAAAATGGCATTTCTAATTAGATTCCATGAAAGCTAACTTATTTAAACAAAATTAAAAAAAATTTATGAAGAAATAAAAAAGTTACAGCAGTTTTTGTGCGATTTTTAAGAAAAACCTTTTTTTGTATAAGTTTAGAATAAATCGTCCGAGAAATTTTGAAATGGCATTTCTAATTAGATTCCATGAAAGCTAACTTATTTAAACAAAATTAAAAAATTTTTATGAAGAAATAAAAAAGTTACAGCAGTTTTTGTGCGATTTTTAGGAAAAACCTTTTTTTGTATAAGTTTAGAATAAATCGTCCGAGATATTTAAAAACGGCATTTCTATCCAGATTTCATGAAAACAAAATTATTTAAACAAAATTGAAAAATTTTTATGAAGAAATAAAAAAGTTACAGCAGTTTTTGTGCGATTTTTAAGAAAAACCTTTTTTTGTATAAGTTTAGAATAAATCGTCCGAGAAATTTTGAAATGGCATTTCTAATTAGATTCCATGAAAGCTAACTTATTTAAACAAAATTAAAAAATTTTTATGAAGAAATAAAAAAGTTACAGCAGTTTTTGTGCGATTTTTAAGAAAAACCTTTTTTTGTATAACTTTAGAATAAATCGTCCGAGAAATTTTAAAATGGCATTTCTAATTAGATTCCATGAAAGCTAACTTATTTAAACAAAATTAAAAAAATTTTATGAAGAAATAAAAAAGTTTCCCCAGTTTTTGTGCGATTTTTAAGAAAAACCTTTTTTTGTATAAGTTTAGAATAAATCGTCCGAGATATTTAAAAACGGCATTTCTATCTAGATTTCATGAAAACAAAATTATTTAAACAAAATTGAAATTTTTTTATGAAGAAATAAAAAAGTTACAGCAGTTTTTGTGCGATTTTTAAGAAAAACCTTTTTTTATATAAGTTTAGAATAAATCGTCCGAGATATTTAAAAACGGCATTTCTATCTAGATTTCATGAAAACAAAATTATTTAAACAAAATTGAAATTTTTTTATGAAGAAATAAAAAAGTTACAGCAGTTTTTGTGCGATTTTTAAGAAAAACCTTTTTTTGTTTAAGTTTAGAATAAATCGTCCAAAATATTTAAAAACGGCATTTCTATCTAGATTTCATGAAAACAAAATTATTTAAACAAAATTGAAATTTTTTTATGAAGAAATAAAAAAGTTACAGCAGTTTTTGTGCGATTTTTAAGAAAAACCTTTTTTTGTATAACTTTAGAATAAATCGTCCGAGAAATTTTAAAATGGCATTTCTAATTAGATTTCATGAAAGCTAACTTATTTAAACAAAATTAAAAAATTTTTATGAAGAAATAAAAAAGTTACAGCAGTTTTTGTGCGATTTTTAAGAAAAACCTTTTTTTGTATAAGTTTAGAATAAATCGCCTGAGATATTTAAAAACGGCATTTCTATCTAGATTTCATGAAAAGAAAATTATTTAAACAAAATTGAAATTTTTTTATGAAGAAATAAAAAAGTTACAGCAGTTTTTGTGCGATTTTTAAGAAAAACCTTTTTTTGTATAACTTTAGAATAAATCGTCCGAGAAATTTTAAAATGGCATTTCTAATTAGATTCCATGAAAGCTAACTTATTTAAACAAAATTAAAAAAATTTTATAAAGAAATAAAAAAGTTTCCCCAGTTTTTGTGCGATTTTTAAGAAAAACCTTTTTTTGTATAAGTTTAGAATAAATCGTCCGAGATATTTAAAAACGGCATTTCTATCCAGATTTCATGAAAACAAAATTATTTAAACAAAATTGAAAAATTTTTATGAAGAAATAAAAAAGTTACAGCAGTTTTTGTGCGATTTTTAGGAAAAACCTTTTTTTGTATAAGTTTAGAATAAATCGTCCGAGATATTTAAAAACGGCATTTCTATCCAGATTTCATGAAAACAAAATTATTTAAACAAAATTGAAAAATTTTTATGAAGAAATAAAAAAGTTACAGCAGTTTTTGTGCGATTTTTAAGAAAAACCTTTTTTTGTATAAGTTTAGAATAAATCGTCCGAGAAATTTTAAAATGGCATTTCTAATTAGATTCCATGAAAGCTAACTTATTTAAACAAAATTAAAAAATTTTTATGAAGAAATAAAAAAGTTACAGCAGTTTTTGTGCGATTTTTAAGAAAAACCTTTTTTTGTATAACTTTAGAATAAATCGTCCGAGAAATTTTAAAATGGCATTTCTAATTAGATTCCATGAAAGCTAACTTATTTAAACAAAATTAAAAAATTTTTATGAAGAAATAAAAAAGTTACAGCAGTTTTTGTGCGATTTTTAGGAAAAACCTTTTTTTGTATAAGTTTAGAATAAATCGTCCGAGATATTTAAAAACGGCATTTCTATCCAGATTTCATGAAAACAAAATTATTTAAACAAAATTGAAAATCTTTTATGAAGAAATAAAAAAGTTACAGCAGTTTTTGTGCGATTTTTAAGAAAAACCTTTTTTTGTATAAGTTTAGAATAAATCGTCCGAGAAATTTTAAAATGGCATTTCTAATTAGATTCCATGAAAGCTAACTTATTTAAACAAAATTAAAAAATTTTTATGAAGAAATAAAAAAGTTACAGCAGTTTTTGTGCGATTTTTAAGAAAAACCTTTTTTTGTATAAGTTTAGAATAAATCGTCCGAGAAATTTTAAAATGGCATTTCTAATTAGATTCCATGAAAGCTAACTTATTTAAACAAAATTAAAAAAATTTTATGAAGAAATAAAAAAGTTACAGCAGTTTTTGTGCGATTTTTAAGAAAAACCTTTTTTTGTATAAGTTTAGAATAAATCGTCCGAGAAATTTTAAAATGGCATTTCTAATTAGATTCCATGAAAGCTAACTTATTTAAACAAAATTAAAAAATTTTTATGAAGAAATAAAAAAGTTACAGCAGTTTTTGTGCGATTTTTAAGAAAAACCTTTTTTTGTATAAGTTTAGAATAAATCGTCCGAGATATTTAAAAACGGCATTTCTATCTAGATTTCATGAAAACAAAATTATTTAAACAAAATTGAAATTTTTTTATGAAGAAATAAAAAAGTTACAGCAGTTTTTGTGCGATTTTTAAGAAAAACCTTTTTTTGTATAAGTTTAGAATAAATCGTCCGAGATATTTAAAAACGGCATTTCTATCTAGATTTCATGAAAACAAAATTATTTAAACAAAATTGAAATTTTTTTATGAAGAAATAAAAAAGTTACAGCAGTTTTTGTGCGATTTTTAAGAAAAACCTTTTTTTGTATAAGTTTAGAATAAATCGTCCGAGATATTTAAAAACGGCATTTCTATCCAGATTTCATGAAAACAAAATTATTTAAACAAAATTGAAAAATTTTTATGAAGAAATAAAAAAGTTACAGCAGTTTTTGTGCGATTTTTAAGAAAAACCTTTTTTTGTATAAGTTTAGAATAAATCGTCCGAGATATTTAAAAACGGCATTTCTATCCAGATTTCATGAAAACAAAATTATTTAAACAAAATTGAAAAATTTTTATGAAGAAATAAAAAAGTTACAGCAGTTTTTGTGCGATTTTTAAGAAAAACCTTTTTTTGTATAAGTTTAGAATAAATCGTCCGAGAAATTTTAAAATGGCATTTCTAATTAGATTCCATGAAAGCTAACTTATTTAAACAAAATTAAAAAATTTTTATGAAGAAATAAAAAAGTTACAGCAGTTTTTGTGCGATTTTTAAGAAAAACCTTTTTTTGTATAAGTTTAGAATAAATCGTCCGAGATATTTAAAAACGGCATTTCTATCCAGATTTCATGAAAACAAAATTATTTAAACAAAATTGAAAAATTTTTATGAAGAAATAAAAAAGTTACAGCAGTTTTTGTGCGATTTTTAAGAAAAACCTTTTTTTGTATAAGTTTAGAATAAATCGTCCGAGATATTTAAAAACGGCATTTCTATCCAGATTTCATGAAAACAAAATTATTTAAACAAAATTGAAAAATTTTTATGAAGAAATAAAAAAGTTACAGCAGTTTTTGTGCGATTTTTAAGAAAAACCTTTTTTTGTATAAGTTTAGAATAAATCGTCCGAGAAATTTTAAAATGGCAGTTCTAATTAGATTCCATGAAAGCTAACTTATTTAAACAAAATTAAAAAATTTTTATGAAGAAATAAAAAAGTTACAGCAGTTTTTGTGCGATTTTTAAGAAAAACCTTTTTTTGTATAAGTTTAGAATAAATCGTCCGAGATATTTAAAAACGGCATTTCTATCTAGATTTCATGAAAACAAAATTATTTAAACAAAATTGAAATTTTTTTATGAAGAAATAAAAAAGTTACAGCAGTTTTTGTGCGATTTTTAAGAAAAACCTTTTTTTGTATAAGTTTAGAATAAATCGTCCGAGATATTTAAAAACGGCATTTCTATCTAGATTTCATGAAAACAAAATTATTTAAACAAAATTGAAATTTTTTTATGAAGAAATAAAAAAGTTACAGCAGTTTTTGTGCGATTTTTAAGAAAAACCTTTTTTTGTATAAGTTTAGAATAAATCGTCCGAGATATTTAAAAACGGCATTTCTATCCAGATTTCATGAAAACAAAATTATTTAAACAAAATTGAAAAATTTTTATGAAGAAATAAAAAAGTTACAGCAGTTTTTGTGCGATTTTTAAGAAAAACCTTTTTTTGTATAAGTTTAGAATAAATCGTCCGAGAAATTTTAAAATGGCAGTTCTAATTAGATTCCATGAAAGCTAACTTATTTAAACAAAATTAAAAAATTTTTATGAAGAAATAAAAAAGTTACAGCAGTTTTTGTGCGATTTTTAAGAAAAACCTTTTTTTGTATAAGTTTAGAATAAATCGTCCGAGATATTTAAAAACGGCATTTCTATCTAGATTTCATGAAAACAAAATTATTTAAACAAAATTGAAATTTTTTATGAAGAAATAAAAAAGTTACAGCAGTTTTTGTGCGATTTTTAAGAAAAACCTTTTTTTGTATAAGTTTAGAATAAATCGTCCGAGAAATTTTAAAATGGCATTTCTAATTAGATTCCATGAAAGCTAACTTATTTAAACAAAATTAAAAAATTTTTATGAAGAAATAAAAAAGTTACAGCAGTTTTTGTGCGATTTTTAAGAAAAACCTTTTTTTGTATAAGTTTAGAATAAATCGTCCGAGATATTTAAAAACGGCATTTCTATCTAGATTTCATGAAAACAAAATTATTTAAACAAAATTGAAATTTTTTTATGAAGAAATAAAAAAGTTACAGCAGTTTTTGTGCGATTTTTAAGAAAAACCTTTTTTTGTATAAGTTTAGAATAAATCGTCCGAGATATTTAAAAACGGCATTTCTATCCAGATTTCATGAAAACAAAATTATTTAAACAAAATTGAAAAATTTTTATGAAGAAATAAAAAAGTTACAGCAGTTTTTGTGCGATTTTTAAGAAAAACCTTTTTTTGTATAAGTTTAGAATAAATCGTCCGAGATATTTAAAAACGGCATTTCTATCTAGATTTCATGAAAACAAAATTATTTAAACAAAATTGAAATTTTTTTATGAAGAAATAAAAAAGTTACAGCAGTTTTTGTGCGATTTTTAAGAAAAACCTTTTTTTGTATAAGTTTAGAATAAATCGTCCGAGATATTTAAAAACGGCATTTCTATCTAGATTTCATGAAAACAAAATTATTTAAACAAAATTGAAATTTTTTTATGAAGAAATAAAAAAGTTACAGCAGTTTTTGTGCGATTTTTAAGAAAAACCTTTTTTTGTATAAGTTTAGAATAAATCGTCCGAGATATTTAAAAACGGCATTTCTATCCAGATTTCATGAAAACAAAATTATTTAAACAAAATTGAAAAATTTTTATGAAGAAATAAAAAAGTTACAGCAGTTTTTGTGCGATTTTTAAGAAAAACCTTTTTTTGTATAAGTTTAGAATAAATCGTCCGAGAAATTTTAAAATGGCAGTTCTAATTAGATTCCATGAAAGCTAACTTATTTAAACAAAATTAAAAAATTTTTATGAAGAAATAAAAAAGTTACAGCAGTTTTTGTGCGATTTTTAAGAAAAACCTTTTTTTGTATAAGTTTAGAATAAATCGTCCGAGATATTTAAAAACGGCATTTCTATCTAGATTTCATGAAAACAAAATTATTTAAACAAAATTGAAATTTTTTATGAAGAAATAAAAAAGTTACAGCAGTTTTTGTGCGATTTTTAAGAAAAACCTTTTTTTGTATAAGTTTAGAATAAATCGTCCGAGAAATTTTAAAATGGCATTTCTAATTAGATTCCATGAAAGCTAACTTATTTAAACAAAATTAAAAAATTTTTATGAAGAAATAAAAAAGTTACAGCAGTTTTTGTGCGATTTTTAAGAAAAACCTTTTTTTGTATAAGTTTAGAATAAATCGTCCGAGAAATTTTAAAATGGCATTTCTAATTAGATTCCATGAAAGCTAACTTATTTAAACAAAATTAAAAAATTTTTATGAAGAAATAAAAAAGTTACAGCAGTTTTTGTGCGATTTTTAAGAAAAACCTTTTTTTGTATAAGTTTAGAATAAATCGTCCGAGATATTTAAAAACGGCATTTCTATCCAGATTTCATGAAAACAAAATTATTTAAACAAAATTGAAAAATTTTTATGAAGAAATAAAAAAGTTACAGCAGTTTTTGTGCGATTTTTAAGAAAAACCTTTTTTTGTATAAGTTTAGAATAAATCGTCCGAGATATTTAAAAACGGCATTTCTATCCAGATTTCATGAAAACAAAATTATTTAAACAAAATTGAAAAATTTTTATGAAGAAATAAAAAAGTTACAGCAGTTTTTGTGCGATTTTTAAGAAAAACCTTTTTTTGTATAAGTTTAGAATAAATCGTCCGAGATATTTAAAAACGGCATTTCTATCCAGATTTCATGAAAACAAAATTATTTAAACAAAATTGAAATTTTTTTATGAAGAAATAAAAAAGTTACAGCAGTTTTTGTGCGATTTTTAAGAAAAACCTTTTTTTGTATAAGTTTAGAATAAATCGTCCGAGAAATTTTAAAATGGCATTTCTAATTAGATTCCATGAAAGCTAACTTATTTAAACAAAATTAAAAAATTTTTATGAAGAAATAAAAAAGTTACAGCAGTTTTTGTGCGATTTTTAAGAAAAACCTTTTTTTGTATAAGTTTAGAATAAATCGTCCGAGATATTTAAAAACGGCATTTCTATCCAGATTTCATGAAAACAAAATTATTTAAACAAAATTGAAAAATTTTTATGAAGAAATAAAAAAGTTACAGCAGTTTTTGTGCGATTTTTAAGAAAAACCTTTTTTTGTATAAGTTTAGAATAAATCGTCCGAGAAATTTTAAAATGGCATTTCTAATTAGATTCCATGAAAGCTAACTTATTTAAACAAAATTAAAAAATTTTTATGAAGAAATAAAAAAGTTACAGCAGTTTTTGTGCGATTTTTAAGAAAAACCTTTTTTTGTATAAGTTTAGAATAAATCGTCCGAGATATTTAAAAACGGCATTTCTATCTAGATTTCATGAAAACAAAATTATTTAAACAAAATTGAAATTTTTTTATGAAGAAATAAAAAAGTTACAGCAGTTTTTGTGCGATTTTTAAGAAAAACCTTTTTTTGTATAAGTTTAGAATAAATCGTCCGAGAAATTTTAAAATGGCATTTCTAATTAGATTCCATGAAAGCTAACTTATTTAAACAAAATTAAAAAATTTTTATGAAGAAATAAAAAAGTTACAGCAGTTTTTGTGCGATTTTTAAGAAAAACCTTTTTTTGTATAAGTTTAGAATAAATCGTCCGAGAAATTTTAAAATGGCATTTCTAATTAGATTCCATGAAAGCTAACTTATTTAAACAAAATTAAAAAATTTTTATGAAGAAATAAAAAAGTTACAGCAGTTTTTGTGCGATTTTTAAGAAAAACCTTTTTTTGTATAAGAATAGAATAAATCGTCCGAGATATTTAAAAACGGCATTTCTATCTAGATTTCATGAAAACAAAATTATTTAAACAAAATTGAAAAATTTTTATGAAGAAATAAAAAAGTTACAGCAGTTTTTGTGCGATTTTTAAGAAAAACCTTTTTTTGTATAAGTTTAGAATAAATCGTCCGAGAAATTTTAAAATGGCAGTTCTAATTAGATTCCATGAAAGCTAACTTATTTAAACAAAATTAAAAAATTTTTATGAAGAAATAAAAAAGTTACAGCAGTTTTTGTGCGATTTTTAAGAAAAACCTTTTTTTGTATAAGAATAGAATAAATCGTCCGAGATATTTAAAAACGGCATTTCTATCTAGATTTCATGAAAACAAAATTATTTAAACAAAATTGAAATTTTTTTATGAAGAAATAAAAAAGTTACAGCAGTTTTTGTGCGATTTTTAAGAAAAACCTTTTTTTGTATAAGTTTAGAATAAATCGTCCGAGATATTTAAAAACGGCATTTCTATCTAGATTTCATGAAAACAAAATTATTTAAACAAAATTGAAATTTTTTTATGAAGAAATAAAAAAGTTACAGCAGTTTTTGTGCGATTTTTAAGAAAAACCTTTTTTTGTATAAGTTTAGAATAAATCGTCCGAGAAATTTTAAAATGGCATTTCTAATTAGATTCCATGAAAGCTAACTTATTTAAACAAAATTAAAAAATTTTTATGAAGAAATAAAAAAGTTACAGCAGTTTTTGTGCGATTTTTAAGAAAAACCTTTTTTTGTATAAGTTTAGAATAAATCGTCCGAGATATTTAAAAACGGCATTTCTATCCAGATTTCATGAAAACAAAATTATTTAAACAAAATTGAAAAATTTTTATGAAGAAATAAAAAAGTTACAGCAGTTTTTGTGCGATTTTTAAGAAAAACCTTTTTTTGTATAAGTTTAGAATAAATCGTCCGAGAAATTTTAAAATGGCATTTCTAATTAGATTCCATGAAAGCTAACTTATTTTATTTAAACAAAATTAAAAAATTTTTATGAAGAAATAAAAAAGTTACAGCAGTTTTTGTGCGATTTTTAAGAAAAACCTTTTTTTGTATAAGTTTAGAATAAATCGTCCGAGATATTTAAAAACGGCATTTCTATCCAGATTTCATGAAAACAAAATTATTTAAACAAAATTGAAAAATTTTTATGAAGAAATAAAAAAGTTACAGCAGTTTTTGTGCGATTTTTAAGAAAAACCTTTTTTTGTATAAGTTTAGAATAAATCGTCCGAGATATTTAAAAACGGCATTTCTATCCAGATTTCATGAAAACAAAATTATTTAAACAAAATTGAAATTTTTTATGAAGAAATAAAAAAGTTACAGCAGTTTTTGTGCGATTTTAAGAAAAACCTTTTTTTGTATAAGTTTAGAATAAATCGTCCGAGAAATTTTAAAATGGCATTTCTAATTAGATTCATGAAAGCTAACTTATTTAAACAAAATTAAAAATTTTTTATGAAGAAATAAAAAAGTTACAGCAGTTTTTGTGCGATTTTTAAGAAAAACCTTTTTTTGTATAAGTTTAGAATAAATCGTCCGAGATATTTAAAAACGGCATTTCTATCCAGATTTCATGAAAACAAAATTATTTAAACAAAATTGAAATTTTTTTATGAAGAAATAAAAAAGTTACAGCAGTTTTTGTGCGATTTTTAAGAAAAACCTTTTTTTGTATAAGTTTAGAATAAATCGTCCGAGAAATTTTAAAATGGCATTTCTAATTAGATTCCATGAAAGCTAACTTATTTAAACAAAATTAAAAATTTTTATGAAGAAATAAAAAAGTTACAGCAGTTTTTGTGCGATTTTTAAGAAAAACCTTTTTTTGTATAAGTTTAGAATAAATCGTCCGAGATATTTAAAAACGGCATTTCTATCCAGATTTCATGAAAACAAAATTATTTAAACAAAATTGAAATTTTTTTATGAAGAAATAAAAAAGTTACAGCAGTTTTTGTGCGATTTTTAAGAAAAACCTTTTTTTGTATAAGTTTAGAATAAATCGTCCGAGAAATTTTAAAATGGCATTTCTAATTAGATTCCATGAAAGCTAACTTATTTAAACAAAATTAAAAAATTTTTATGAAGAAATAAAAAAGTTACAGCAGTTTTTGTGCGATTTTTAAGAAAAACCTTTTTTTGTATAAGTTTAGAATAAATCGTCCGAGAAATTTTAAAATGGCATTTCTAATTAGATTCCATGAAAGCTAACTTATTTAAACAAAATTAAAAATTTTTATGAAGAAATAAAAAAGTTACAGCAGTTTTTGTGCGATTTTTAAGAAAAACCTTTTTTTGTATAAGTTTAGAATAAATCGTCCGAGATATTTAAAAACGGCATTTCTATCTAGATTTCATGAAAACAAAATTATTTAAACAAAATTGAAATTTTTTTATGAAGAAATAAAAAAGTTACAGCAGTTTTTGTGCGATTTTTAAGAAAAACCTTTTTTTGTATAAGTTTAGAATAAATCGTCCGAGAAATTTTAAAATGGCATTTCTAATTAGATTCCATGAAAGCTAACTTATTTAAACAAAATTAAAAAATTTTTATGAAGAAATAAAAAAGTTACAGCAGTTTTTGTGCGATTTTTAAGAAAAACCTTTTTTTGTATAAGTTTAGAATAAATCGTCCGAGATATTTAAAAACGGCATTTCTATCTAGATTTCATGAAAACAAAATTATTTAAACAAAATTGAAATTTTTTTATGAAGAAATAAAAAAGTTACAGCAGTTTTTGTGCGATTTTTAAGAAAAACCTTTTTTTGTATAAGTTTAGAATAAATCGTCCGAGAAATTTTAAAATGGCATTTCTAATTAGATTCCATGAAAGCTAACTTATTTAAACAAAATTAAAAAATTTTTATGAAGAAATAAAAAAGTTACAGCAGTTTTTGTGCGATTTTTAAGAAAAACCTTTTTTTGTATAAGTTTAGAATAAATCGTCCGAGAAATTTAAAAACGGCATTTCTATCCAGATTTCATGAAAACAAAATTATTTAAACAAAATTGAAATTTTTTTATGAAGAAATAAAAAAGTTACAGCAGTTTTTGTGCGATTTTTAGGAAAAACCTTTTTTTGTATAAGTTTAGAATAAATCGTCCGAGATATTTAAAAACGGCATTTCTATCCAGATTTCATGAAAACAAAATTATTTAAACAAAATTGAAAAATTTTTATGAAGAAATAAAAAAGTTACAGCAGTTTTTGTGCGATTTTTAAGAAAAACCTTTTTTTGTATAAGTTTAGAATAAATCGTCCGAGATATTTAAAAACGGCATTTCTATCCAGATTTCATGAAAACAAAATTATTTAAACAAAATTGAAAAATTTTTATGAAGAAATAAAAAAGTTACAGCAGTTTTTGTGCGATTTTTAGGAAAAACCTTTTTTTGTATAAGTTTAGAATAAATCGTCCGAGATATTTAAAAACGGCATTTCTATCTAGATTTCATGAAAACAAAATTATTTAAACAAAATTGAAATTTTTTATGAAGAAATAAAAAAGTTACAGCAGTTTTTGTGCGATTTTTAGGAAAAACCTTTTTTTGTATAAGTTTAGAATAAATCGTCCGAGATATTTAAAAACGGCATTTCTATCTAGATTTCATGAAAACAAAATTATTTAAACAAAATTGAAATTTTTTATGAAGAAATAAAAAAGTTACAGCAGTTTTTGTGCGATTTTTAGGAAAAACCTTTTTTTGTATAAGTTTAGAATAAATCGTCCGAGATATTTAAAAACGGCATTTCTATCTAGATTTCATGAAAACAAAATTATTTAAACAAAATTGAAATTTTTTATGAAGAAATAAAAAAGTTACAGCAGTTTTTGTGCGATTTTTAGGAAAAACCTTTTTTTGTATAAGTTTAGAATAAATCGTCCGAGATATTTAAAAACGGCATTTCTATCTAGATTTCATGAAAACAAAATTATTTAAACAAAATTGAAATTTTTTATGAAGAAATAAAAAAGTTACAGCAGTTTTTGTGCGATTTTTAAGAAAAACCTTTTTTTGTATAAGTTTAGAATAAATCGTCCGAGAAATTTTAAAATGGCATTTCTAATTAGATTCCATGAAAGCTAACTTATTTAAACAAAATTAAAAAATTTTTATGAAGAAATAAAAAAGTTACAGCAGTTTTTGTGCGATTTTTAAGAAAAACCTTTTTTTGTATAAGTTTAGAATAAATCGTCCGAGATATTTAAAAACGGCATTTCTATCCAGATTTCATGAAAACAAAATTATTTAAACAAAATTGAAAAATTTTTATGAAGAAATAAAAAAGTTACAGCAGTTTTTGTGCGATTTTTAAGAAAAACCTTTTTTTGTATAAGTTTAGAATAAATCGTCCGAGATATTTAAAAACGGCATTTCTATCTAGATTTCATGAAAACAAAATTATTTAAACAAAATTGAAATTTTTTATGAAGAAATAAAAAAGTTACAGCAGTTTTTGTGCGATTTTTAAGAAAAACCTTTTTTTGTATAAGTTTAGAATAAATCGTCCGAGAAATTTTAAAATGGCATTTCTAATTAGATTCCATGAAAGCTAACTTATTTAAACAAAATTAAAAAATTTTTATGAAGAAATAAAAAAGTTACAGCAGTTTTTGTGCGATTTTTAAGAAAAACCTTTTTTTGTATAAGTTTAGAATAAATCGTCCGAGATATTTAAAAACGGCATTTCTATCCAGATTTCATGAAAACAAAATTATTTAAACAAAATTGAAAAATTTTTATGAAGAAATAAAAAAGTTACAGCAGTTTTTGTGCGATTTTTAAGAAAAACCTTTTTTTGTATAAGTTTAGAATAAATCGTCCGAGAAATTTTAAAATGGCATTTCTAATTAGATTCCATGAAAGCTAACTTATTTAAACAAAATTAAAAAATTTTTATGAAGAAATAAAAAAGTTACAGCAGTTTTTGTGCGATTTTTAAGAAAAACCTTTTTTTGTATAAGTTTAGAATAAATCGTCCGAGATATTTAAAAACGGCATTTCTATCCAGATTTCATGAAAACAAAATTATTTAAACAAAATTGAAAAATTTTTATGAAGAAATAAAAAAGTTACAGCAGTTTTTGTGCGATTTTTAAGAAAAACCTTTTTTTGTATAAGTTTAGAATAAATCGTCCGAGAAATTTTAAAATGGCATTTCTAATTAGATTCCATGAAAGCTAACTTATTTAAACAAAATTAAAAAATTTTTATGAAGAAATAAAAAAGTTACAGCAGTTTTTGTGCGATTTTTAAGAAAAACCTTTTTTTGTATAAGTTTAGAATAAATCGTCCGAGATATTTAAAAACGGCATTTCTATCTAGATTTCATGAAAACAAAATTATTTAAACAAAATTGAAATTTTTTTATGAAGAAATAAAAAAGTTACAGCAGTTTTTGTGCGATTTTTAAGAAAAACCTTTTTTTGTATAAGTTTAGAATAAATCGTCCGAGAAATTTTAAAATGGCATTTCTAATTAGATTCCATGAAAGCTAACTTATTTAAACAAAATTAAAAAAATTTTATGAAGAAATAAAAAAGTTACAGCAGTTTTTGTGCGATTTTTAAGAAAAACCTTTTTTTGTATAAGTTTAGAATAAATCGTCCGAGATATTTAAAAACGGCATTTCTATCTAGATTTCATGAAAACAAAATTATTTAAACAAAATTGAAATTTTTTTATGAAGAAATAAAAAAGTTACAGCAGTTTTTGTGCGATTTTTAAGAAAAACCTTTTTTTGTATAAGTTTAGAATAAATCGTCCGAGAAATTTTAAAATGGCATTTCTAATTAGATTCCATGAAAGCTAACTTATTTAAACAAAATTAAAAAATTTTTATGAAGAAATAAAAAAGTTACAGCAGTTTTTGTGCGATTTTTAAGAAAAACCTTTTTTTGTATAAGTTTAGAATAAATCGTCCGAGAAATTTTAAAATGGCATTTCTAATTAGATTCCATGAAAGCTAACTTATTTAAACAAAATTAAAAAATTTTTATGAAGAAATAAAAAAGTTACAGCAGTTTTTGTGCGATTTTTAAGAAAAACCTTTTTTGTATAAGTTTAGAATAAATCGTCCGAGATATTTAAAAACGGCATTTCTATCTAGATTTCATGAAAACAAAATTATTTAAACAAAATTGAAATTTTTTTATGAAGAAATAAAAAAGTTACAGCAGTTTTTGTGCGATTTTTAAGAAAAACCTTTTTTTGTATAAGTTTAGAATAAATCGTCCGAGAAATTTTAAAATGGCATTTCTAATTAGATTCCATGAAAGCTAACTTATTTAAACAAAATTAAAAAATTTTTATGAAGAAATAAAAAAGTTACAGCAGTTTTTGTGCGATTTTTAAGAAAAACCTTTTTTTGTATAAGTTTAGAATAAATCGTCCGAGATATTTAAAAACGGCATTTCTATCTAGATTTCATGAAAACAAAATTATTTAAACAAAATTGAAATTTTTTTATGAAGAAATAAAAAAGTTACAGCAGTTTTTGTGCGATTTTTAAGAAAAACCTTTTTTTGTATAAGTTTAGAATAAATCGTCCGAGAAATTTTAAAATGGCATTTCTAATTAGATTCCATGAAAGCTAACTTATTTAAACAAAATTAAAAAATTTTTATGAAGAAATAAAAAAGTTACAGCAGTTTTTGTGCGATTTTTAAGAAAAACCTTTTTTTGTATAAGAATAGAATAAATCGTCCGAGATATTTAAAAACGGCATTTCTATCTAGATTTCATGAAAACAAAATTATTTAAACAAAATTGAAAAATTTTTATGAAGAAATAAAAAAGTTACAGCAGTTTTTGTGCGATTTTTAAGAAAAACCTTTTTTTGTATAAGTTTAGAATAAATCGTCCGAGAAATTTTAAAATGGCAGTTCTAATTAGATTCCATGAAAGCTAACTTATTTAAACAAAATTAAAAAATTTTTATGAAGAAATAAAAAAGTTACAGCAGTTTTTGTGCGATTTTTAAGAAAAACCTTTTTTTGTATAAGTTTAGAATAAATCGTCCGAGAAATTTTAAAATGGCATTTCTAATTAGATTCCATGAAAGCTAACTTATTTAAACAAAATTAAAAAATTTTTATGAAGAAATAAAAAAGTTACAGCAGTTTTTGTGCGATTTTTAAGAAAAACCTTTTTTTGTATAAGTTTAGAATAAATCGTCCGAGATATTTAAAAACGGCATTTCTATCCAGATTTCATGAAAACAAAATTATTTAAACAAAATTGAAAAATTTTTATGAAGAAATAAAAAAGTTACAGCAGTTTTTGTGCGATTTTTAAGAAAAACCTTTTTTTGTATAAGTTTAGAATAAATCGTCCGAGAAATTTTAAAATGGCATTTCTAATTAGATTCCATGAAAGCTAACTTATTTAAACAAAATTAAAAAATTTTTATGAAGAAATAAAAAAGTTACAGCAGTTTTTGTGCGATTTTTAAGAAAAACCTTTTTTTGTATAAGTTTAGAATAAATCGTCCGAGATATTTAAAAACGGCATTTCTATCCAGATTTCATGAAAACAAAATTATTTAAACAAAATTGAAAAATTTTTATGAAGAAATAAAAAAGTTACAGCAGTTTTTGTGCGATTTTTAAGAAAAACCTTTTTTTGTATAAGTTTAGAATAAATCGTCCGAGAAATTTTAAAATGGCATTTCTAATTAGATTCCATGAAAGCTAACTTATTTAAACAAAATTAAAAAATTTTTATGAAGAAATAAAAAAGTTACAGCAGTTTTTGTGCGATTTTTAAGAAAAACCTTTTTTTGTATAAGTTTAGAATAAATCGTCCGAGATATTTAAAAACGGCATTTCTATCTAGATTTCATGAAAACAAAATTATTTAAACAAAATTGAAATTTTTTTATGAAGAAATAAAAAAGTTACAGCAGTTTTTGTGCGATTTTTAAGAAAAACCTTTTTTTGTATAAGTTTAGAATAAATCGTCCGAGAAATTTTAAAATGGCATTTCTAATTAGATTCCATGAAAGCTAACTTATTTAAACAAAATTAAAAAATTTTTATGAAGAAATAAAAAAGTTACAGCAGTTTTTGTGCGATTTTTAAGAAAAACCTTTTTTTGTATAAGTTTAGAATAAATCGTCCGAGATATTTAAAAACGGCATTTCTATCTAGATTTCATGAAAACAAAATTATTTAAACAAAATTGAAATTTTTTTATGAAGAAATAAAAAAGTTACAGCAGTTTTTGTGCGATTTTTAAGAAAAACCTTTTTTTGTATAAGTTTAGAATAAATCGTCCGAGAAATTTTAAAATGGCATTTCTAATTAGATTCCATGAAAGCTAACTTATTTAAACAAAATTAAAAAATTTTTATGAAGAAATAAAAAAGTTACAGCAGTTTTTGTGCGATTTTTAAGAAAAACCTTTTTTTGTATAAGTTTAGAATAAATCGTCCGAGAAATTTTAAAATGGCATTTCTAATTAGATTCCATGAAAGCTAACTTATTTAAACAAAATTAAAAAATTTTTATGAAGAAATAAAAAAGTTACAGCAGTTTTTGTGCGATTTTTAAGAAAAACCTTTTTTGTATAAGTTTAGAATAAATCGTCCGAGATATTTAAAAACGGCATTTCTATCTAGATTTCATGAAAACAAAATTATTTAAACAAAATTGAAATTTTTTTATGAAGAAATAAAAAAGTTACAGCAGTTTTTGTGCGATTTTTAAGAAAAACCTTTTTTTGTATAAGTTTAGAATAAATCGTCCGAGAAATTTTAAAATGGCATTTCTAATTAGATTCCATGAAAGCTAACTTATTTAAACAAAATTAAAAAATTTTTATGAAGAAATAAAAAAGTTACAGCAGTTTTTGTGCGATTTTTAAGAAAAACCTTTTTTTGTATAAGTTTAGAATAAATCGTCCGAGATATTTAAAAACGGCATTTCTATCTAGATTTCATGAAAACAAAATTATTTAAACAAAATTGAAATTTTTTTATGAAGAAATAAAAAAGTTACAGCAGTTTTTGTGCGATTTTTAAGAAAAACCTTTTTTTGTATAAGTTTAGAATAAATCGTCCGAGAAATTTTAAAATGGCATTTCTAATTAGATTCCATGAAAGCTAACTTATTTAAACAAAATTAAAAAATTTTTATGAAGAAATAAAAAAGTTACAGCAGTTTTTGTGCGATTTTTAAGAAAAACCTTTTTTTGTATAAGAATAGAATAAATCGTCCGAGATATTTAAAAACGGCATTTCTATCTAGATTTCATGAAAACAAAATTATTTAAACAAAATTGAAAAATTTTTATGAAGAAATAAAAAAGTTACAGCAGTTTTTGTGCGATTTTTAAGAAAAACCTTTTTTTGTATAAGTTTAGAATAAATCGTCCGAGAAATTTTAAAATGGCAGTTCTAATTAGATTCCATGAAAGCTAACTTATTTAAACAAAATTAAAAAATTTTTATGAAGAAATAAAAAAGTTACAGCAGTTTTTGTGCGATTTTTAAGAAAAACCTTTTTTTGTATAAGAATAGAATAAATCGTCCGAGATATTTAAAAACGGCATTTCTATCTAGATTTCATGAAAACAAAATTATTTAAACAAAATTGAAATTTTTTTATGAAGAAATAAAAAAGTTACAGCAGTTTTTGTGCGATTTTTAAGAAAAACCTTTTTTTGTATAAGTTTAGAATAAATCGTCCGAGATATTTAAAAACGGCATTTCTATCTAGATTTCATGAAAACAAAATTATTTAAACAAAATTGAAATTTTTTTATGAAGAAATAAAAAAGTTACAGCAGTTTTTGTGCGATTTTTAAGAAAAACCTTTTTTTGTATAAGTTTAGAATAAATCGTCCGAGAAATTTTAAAATGGCATTTCTAATTAGATTCCATGAAAGCTAACTTATTTAAACAAAATTAAAAAATTTTTATGAAGAAATAAAAAAGTTACAGCAGTTTTTGTGCGATTTTTAAGAAAAACCTTTTTTTGTATAAGTTTAGAATAAATCGTCCGAGATATTTAAAAACGGCATTTCTATCCAGATTTCATGAAAACAAAATTATTTAAACAAAATTGAAAAATTTTTATGAAGAAATAAAAAAGTTACAGCAGTTTTTGTGCGATTTTTAAGAAAAACCTTTTTTTGTATAAGTTTAGAATAAATCGTCCGAGAAATTTTAAAATGGCATTTCTAATTAGATTCCATGAAAGCTAACTTATTTAAACAAAATTAAAAAATTTTTATGAAGAAATAAAAAAGTTACAGCAGTTTTTGTGCGATTTTTAAGAAAAACCTTTTTTTGTATAAGTTTAGAATAAATCGTCCGAGATATTTAAAAACGGCATTTCTATCCAGATTTCATGAAAACAAAATTATTTAAACAAAATTGAAAAATTTTTATGAAGAAATAAAAAAGTTACAGCAGTTTTTGTGCGATTTTTAGGAAAAACCTTTTTTTGTATAAGTTTAGAATAAATCGTCCGAGATATTTAAAAACGGCATTTCTATCTAGATTTCATGAAAACAAAATTATTTAAACAAAATTGAAATTTTTTTATGAAGAAATAAAAAAGTTACAGCAGTTTTTGTGCGATTTTTAAGAAAAACCTTTTTTTGTATAAGTTTAGAATAAATCGTCCGAGAAATTTTAAAATGGCATTTCTAATTAGATTCCATGAAAGCTAACTTATTTAAACAAAATTAAAAAATTTTTATGAAGAAATAAAAAAGTTACAGCAGTTTTTGTGCGATTTTTAAGAAAAACCTTTTTTTGTATAAGTTTAGAATAAATCGTCCGAGAAATTTTAAAATGGCATTTCTAATTAGATTCCATGAAAGCTAACTTATTTAAACAAAATTAAAAAATTTTTATGAAGAAATAAAAAAGTTACAGCAGTTTTTGTGCGATTTTTAAGAAAAACCTTTTTTTGTATAAGTTTAGAATAAATCGTCCGAGATATTTAAAAACGGCATTTCTATCTAGATTTCATGAAAACAAAATTATTTAAACAAAATTGAAATTTTTTTATGAAGAAATAAAAAAGTTACAGCAGTTTTTGTGCGATTTTTAAGAAAAACCTTTTTTTGTATAAGTTTAGAATAAATCGTCCGAGAAATTTTAAAATGGCATTTCTAATTAGATTCCATGAAAGCTAACTTATTTAAACAAAATTAAAAATTTTTTATGAAGAAATAAAAAAGTTACAGCAGTTTTTGTGCGATTTTTAAGAAAAACCTTTTTTTGTATAAGTTTAGAATAAATCGTCCGAGATATTTAAAAACGGCATTTCTATCTAGATTTCATGAAAACAAAATTATTTAAACAAAATTGAAATTTTTTTATGAAGAAATAAAAAAGTTACAGCAGTTTTTGTGCGATTTTTAAGAAAAACCTTTTTTTGTATAAGTTTAGAATAAATCGTCCGAGAAATTTTAAAATGGCATTTCTAATTAGATTCCATGAAAGCTAACTTATTTAAACAAAATTAAAAAATTTTTATGAAGAAATAAAAAAGTTACAGCAGTTTTTGTGCGATTTTTAAGAAAAACCTTTTTTTGTATAAGTTTAGAATAAATCGTCCGAGATATTTAAAAACGGCATTTCTATCCAGATTTCATGAAAACAAAATTATTTAAACAAAATTGAAATTTTTTTATGAAGAAATAAAAAAGTTACAGCAGTTTTTGTGCGATTTTTAGGAAAAACCTTTTTTTGTATAAGTTTAGAATAAATCGTCCGAGATATTTAAAAACGGCATTTCTATCCAGATTTCATGAAAACAAAATTATTTAAACAAAATTGAAAAATTTTTATGAAGAAATAAAAAAGTTACAGCAGTTTTTGTGCGATTTTTAAGAAAAACCTTTTTTTGTATAAGTTTAGAATAAATCGTCCGAGATATTTAAAAACGGCATTTCTATCCAGATTTCATGAAAACAAAATTATTTAAACAAAATTGAAAAATTTTTATGAAGAAATAAAAAAGTTACAGCAGTTTTTGTGCGATTTTTAGGAAAAACCTTTTTTTGTATAAGTTTAGAATAAATCGTCCGAGATATTTAAAAACGGCATTTCTATCTAGATTTCATGAAAACAAAATTATTTAAACAAAATTGAAATTTTTTATGAAGAAATAAAAAAGTTACAGCAGTTTTTGTGCGATTTTTAGGAAAAACCTTTTTTTGTATAAGTTTAGAATAAATCGTCCGAGATATTTAAAAACGGCATTTCTATCTAGATTTCATGAAAACAAAATTATTTAAACAAAATTGAAATTTTTTATGAAGAAATAAAAAAGTTACAGCAGTTTTTGTGCGATTTTTAGGAAAAACCTTTTTTTGTATAAGTTTAGAATAAATCGTCCGAGATATTTAAAAACGGCATTTCTATCTAGATTTCATGAAAACAAAATTATTTAAACAAAATTGAAATTTTTTATGAAGAAATAAAAAAGTTACAGCAGTTTTTGTGCGATTTTTAGGAAAAACCTTTTTTTGTATAAGTTTAGAATAAATCGTCCGAGATATTTAAAAACGGCATTTCTATCCAGATTTCATGAAAACAAAATTATTTAAACAAAATTGAAATTTTTTATGAAGAAATAAAAAAGTTACAGCAGTTTTTGTGCGATTTTTAGGAAAAACCTTTTTTTGTATAAGTTTAGAATAAATCGTCCGAGATATTTAAAAACGGCATTTCTATCTAGATTTCATGAAAACAAAATTATTTAAACAAAATTGAAATTTTTTATGAAGAAATAAAAAAGTTACAGCAGTTTTTGTGCGATTTTTAAGAAAAACCTTTTTTTGTATAAGTTTAGAATAAATCGTCCGAGAAATTTTAAAATGGCATTTCTAATTAGATTCCATGAAAGCTAACTTATTTAAACAAAATTAAAAAATTTTTATGAAGAAATAAAAAAGTTACAGCAGTTTTTGTGCGATTTTTAAGAAAAACCTTTTTTTGTATAAGTTTAGAATAAATCGTCCGAGATATTTAAAAACGGCATTTCTATCCAGATTTCATGAAAACAAAATTATTTAAACAAAATTGAAAAATTTTTATGAAGAAATAAAAAAGTTACAGCAGTTTTTGTGCGATTTTTAAGAAAAACCTTTTTTTGTATAAGTTTAGAATAAATCGTCCGAGATATTTAAAAACGGCATTTCTATCCAGATTTCATGAAAACAAAATTATTTAAACAAAATTGAAAAATTTTTATGAAGAAATAAAAAAGTTACAGCAGTTTTTGTGCGATTTTTAGGAAAAACCTTTTTTTGTATAAGTTTAGAATAAATCGTCCGAGATATTTAAAAACGGCATTTCTATCTAGATTTCATGAAAACAAAATTATTTAAACAAAATTGAAATTTTTTATGAAGAAATAAAAAAGTTACAGCAGTTTTTGTGCGATTTTTAGGAAAAACCTTTTTTTGTATAAGTTTAGAATAAATCGTCCGAGATATTTAAAAACGGCATTTCTATCTAGATTTCATGAAAACAAAATTATTTAAACAAAATTGAAATTTTTTATGAAGAAATAAAAAAGTTACAGCAGTTTTTGTGCGATTTTTAAGAAAAACCTTTTTTTGTATAAGTTTAGAATAAATCGTCCGAGAAATTTTAAAATGGCATTTCTAATTAGATTCCATGAAAGCTAACTTATTTAAACAAAATTAAAAAATTTTTATGAAGAAATAAAAAAGTTACAGCAGTTTTTGTGCGATTTTTAAGAAAAACCTTTTTTTGTATAAGTTTAGAATAAATCGTCCGAGAAATTTTAAAATGGCATTTCTAATTAGATTCCATGAAAGCTAACTTATTTAAACAAAATTAAAAAATTTTTATGAAGAAATAAAAAAGTTACAGCAGTTTTTGTGCGATTTTTAAGAAAAACCTTTTTTTGTATAAGTTTAGAATAAATCGTCCGAGATATTTAAAAACGGCATTTCTATCTAGATTTCATGAAAACAAAATTATTTAAACAAAATTGAAATTTTTTTATGAAGAAATAAAAAAGTTACAGCAGTTTTTGTGCGATTTTTAAGAAAAACCTTTTTTTGTATAAGTTTAGAATAAATCGTCCGAGATATTTAAAAACGGCATTTCTATCTAGATTTCATGAAAACAAAATTATTTAAACAAAATTGAAATTTTTTTATGAAGAAATAAAAAAGTTACAGCAGTTTTTGTGCGATTTTTAAGAAAAACCTTTTTTTGTATAAGTTTAGAATAAATCGTCCGAGATATTTAAAAACGGCATTTCTATCTAGATTTCATGAAAACAAAATTATTTAAACAAAATTGAAATTTTTTTATGAAGAAATAAAAAAGTTACAGCAGTTTTTGTGCGATTTTTAAGAAAAACCTTTTTTTGTATAACTTTAGAATAAATCGTCCGAGAAATTTTAAAATGGCATTTCTAATTAGATTCCATGAAAGCTAACTTATTTAAACAAAATTAAAAAATTTTTATAAAGAAATAAAAAAGTTACAGCAGTTTTTGTGCGATTTTTAAGAAAAACCTTTTTTTGTATAAGTTTAGAATAAATCGTCCGAGATATTTAAAAACGGCATTTCTATCTAGATTTCATGAAAACAAAATTATTTAAACAAAATTGAAATTTTTTTATGAAGAAATAAAAAAGTTACAGCAGTTTTTGTGCGATTTTTAAGAAAAACCTTTTTTTGTATAACTTTAGAATAAATCGTCCGAGAAATTTTAAAATGGCATTTCTAATTAGATTCCATGAAAGCTAACTTATTTAAACAAAATTAAAAAAAATTTATAAAGAAATAAAAAAGTTACAGCAGTTTTTGTGCGATTTTTAAGAAAAACCTTTTTTTGTATAACTTTAGAATAAATCGTCCGAGAAATTTTAAAATGGCATTTCTAATTAGATTCCATGAAAGCTAACTTATTTAAACAAAATTAAAAAAATTTTATGAAGAAATAAAAAAGTTACAGCAGTTTTTGTGCGATTTTTAAGAAAAACCTTTTTTTGTATAACTTTAGAATAAATCGTCCGAGAAATTTTAAATTGGCATTTCTAATTAGATTCCATGAAAGCTAACTTATTTAAACAAAATTAAAAAATTTTTATGAAGAAATAAAAAAGTTACAGCAGTTTTTGTGCGATTTTTAAGAAAAACCTTTTTTTGTATAAGTTTAGAATAAATCGTCCGAGATATTTAAAAACGGCATTTCTATCTAGATTTCATGAAAACAAAATTATTTAAACAAAATTGAAATTTTTTTATGAAGAAATAAAAAAGTTACAGCAGTTTTTGTGCGATTTTTAAGAAAAACCTTTTTTTGTATAAGTTTAGAATAAATCGTCCGAGATATTTAAAAACGGCATTTCTATCTAGATTTCATGAAAACAAAATTATTTAAACAAAATTGAAATTTTTTTATGAAGAAATAAAAAAGTTACAGCAGTTTTTGTGCGATTTTTAAGAAAAACCTTTTTTTGTATAAGTTTAGAATAAATCGTCCGAGATATTTAAAAACGGCATTTCTATCTAGATTTCATGAAAACAAAATTATTTAAACAAAATTGAAATTTTTTTATGAAGAAATAAAAAAGTTACAGCAGTTTTTGTGCGATTTTTAAGAAAAACCTTTTTTTGTATAAGTTTAGAATAAATCGTCCGAGATATTTAAAAACGGCATTTCTATCTAGATTTCATGAAAACAAAATTATTTAAACAAAATTGAAATTTTTTTATGAAGAAATAAAAAAGTTACAGCAGTTTTTGTGCGATTTTTAAGAAAAACCTTTTTTTGTATAAGTTTAGAATAAATCGTCCGAGAAATTTAAAAACGGCATTTCTATCTAGATTTCATGAAAACAAAATTATTTAAACAAAATTGAAATTTTTTATGAAGAAATAAAAAAGTTACAGCAGTTTTTGTGCGATTTTTAAGAAAAACCTTTTTTTGTATAAGTTTAGAATAAATCGTCCGAGAAATTTTAAAATGGCATTTCTAATTAGATTCCATGAAAGCTAACTTATTTAAACAAAATTAAAAAATTTTTATGAAGAAATAAAAAAGTTACAGCAGTTTTTGTGCGATTTTTAAGAAAAACCTTTTTTTGTATAAGTTTAGAATAAATCGTCCGAGATATTTAAAAACGGCATTTCTATCTAGATTTCATGAAAACAAAATTATTTAAACAAAATTGAAATTTTTTTATGAAGAAATAAAAAAGTTACAGCAGTTTTTGTGCGATTTTTAAGAAAAACCTTTTTTTGTATAAGTTTAGAATAAATCGTCCGAGATATTTAAAAACGGCATTTCTATCTAGATTTCATGAAAACAAAATTATTTAAACAAAATTGAAATTTTTTTATGAAGAAATAAAAAAGTTACAGCAGTTTTTGTGCGATTTTTAAGAAAAACCTTTTTTTGTATAAGTTTAGAATAAATCGTCCGAGATATTTAAAAACGGCATTTCTATCTAGATTTCATGAAAACAAAATTATTTAAACAAAATTGAAATTTTTTTATGAAGAAATAAAAAAGTTACAGCAGTTTTTGTGCGATTTTTAAGAAAAACCTTTTTTTGTATAAGTTTAGAATAAATCGTCCGAGATATTTAAAAACGGCATTTCTATCTAGATTTCATGAAAACAAAATTATTTAAACAAAATTGAAATTTTTTTATGAAGAAATAAAAAAGTTACAGCAGTTTTTGTGCGATTTTTAAGAAAAACCTTTTTTTGTATAAGTTTAGAATAAATCGTCCGAGATATTTAAAAACGGCATTTCTATCTAGATTTCATGAAAACAAAATTATTTAAACAAAATTGAAATTTTTTTATGAAGAAATAAAAAAGTTACAGCAGTTTTTGTGCGATTTTTAAGAAAAACCTTTTTTTGTATAAGTTTAGAATAAATCGTCCGAGATATTTAAAAACGGCATTTCTATCTAGATTTCATGAAAACAAAATTATTTAAACAAAATTGAAATTTTTTTATGAAGAAATAAAAAAGTTACAGCAGTTTTTGTGCGATTTTTAAGAAAAACCTTTTTTTGTATAAGTTTAGAATAAATCGTCCGAGAAATTTTAAAATGGCATTTCTAATTAGATTCCATGAAAGCTAACTTATTTAAACAAAATTAAAAATTTTTTATGAAGAAATAAAAAAGTTACAGCAGTTTTTGTGCGATTTTTAAGAAAAACCTTTTTTTGTATAAGTTTAGAATAAATCGTCCGAGAAATTTTAAAATGGCATTTCTAATTAGATTCCATGAAAGCTAACTTATTTAAACAAAATTAAAAATTTTTTATGAAGAAATAAAAAAGTTACAGCAGTTTTTGTGCGATTTTTAAGAAAAACCTTTTTTTGTATAAGTTTAGAATAAATCGTCCGAGAAATTTTAAAATGGCATTTCTAATTAGATTCCATGAAAGCTAACTTATTTAAACAAAATTAAAATTTTTTTATGAAGAAATAAAAAAGTTACAGCAGTTTTTGTGCGATTTTTAAGAAAAACCTTTTTTTGTATAAGTTTAGAATAAATCGTCCGAGAAATTTTAAAATGGCATTTCTAATTAGATTCCATGAAAGCTAACTTATTTAAACAAAATTAAAAAATTTTTATGAAGAAATAAAAAAGTTACAGCAGTTTTTGTGCGATTTTTATGAAAAATCTTTTTTTGTATAAGTTTAGAATAAATCGTCCGAGAAATTTTAAAATGGCATTTCTAATTAGATTCCATGAAAGCTAACTTATTTAAACAAAATTAAAAATTTTTTATGAAGAAATAAAAAAGTTACAGCAGTTTTTGTGCGATTTTTAAGAAAAACCTTTTTTTGTATAAGTTTAGAATAAATCGTCCGAGAAATTTTAAAATGGCATTTCTAATTAGATTCCATGAAAGCTAACTTATTTAAACAAAATTAAAAATTTTTTATGAAGAAATAAAAAAGTTACAGCAGTTTTTGTGCGATTTTTAAGAAAAACCTTTTTTTGTATAACTTTATAATAAATCGTCCGAGAAATTTAAAAACGGCATTTCTATTTAGATTTCTTTAAAACAAAACTATTTAAACAAAATTGAAATGTTTTTATGAAGAAATAAAAAAGTTACAGCAGTTTTTGTGCGATTTTTAAGAAAAACCTTTTTTTGTATAACTTTAGAATAAATCGTCCGAGAAATTTAAAAAGGGCATTTCTAATTAGATTCCATGAAAGCTAACTTATTTAAACAAAATTAAAAAAATTTTATGAAGAAATAAAAAAGTTACAGCAGTTTTTGTGCGATTTTTAAGAAAAACCTTTTTTTCTATAACTTTAGAATAAATCGTCCGAGAAATTTTAAAATGGCATTTCTAATTAGATTCCATGAAAGCTAACTTATTTAAACAAAATTAAAAATTTTTTATGAAGAAATAAAAAAGTTACAGCAGTTTTTGTGCGATTTTTAAGAAAAACCTTTTTTTCTATAACTTTATAATAAATCGTCCGAGAAATTTAAAAACGGCATTTCTATTTAGATTTCATTAAAACAAAATTATTTAAACAAAATTGAAATGTTTTCATGAAGAAATAAAAAAGTTACAGCAGTTTTTGTGCGATTTTTAAGAAAAACGTTTTTTTGTATAACTTTAGAATAAATCGTCCGAGAAATTTAAAAACGGCATTTCTATTTAGATTTCATTAAAACAAAATTATTTAAACAAAATTGAAATGTTTTTATGAAGAAATAAAAAAGTTACAGCAGTTTTTGTGCGATTTTTAAGAAAAACCTTTTTTTGTATAACTTTAGAATAAATCGTCCGAGAAATTTAAAAACGGCATTTCTATTTAGATTTCATTAAAACAAAATTATTTAAACAAAATTGAAATGTTTTTATGAAGAAATAAAAAAGTTACAGCAGTTTTTGTGCGATTTTAAGAAAAACCTTTTTTTGTATAACTTTAGAATAAATCGTCCGAGAAATTTAAAAACGGCATTTCTATTTAGATTTCATCAAAACAAAATTAATTAAACAAAATTGAAATTTTTTTATGAAGAAATAAAAAAGTTACAGCAGTTTTTGTGCGATTTTTAAGAAAAACCTTTTTTTGTATAACTTTATAATAAATCGTCCGAGAAATTTAAAAACGGCATTTCTATTTAGATTTCTTTAAAACAAAACTATTTAAACAAAATTGAAATGTTTTTATGAAGAAATAAAAAAGTTACAGCAGTTTTTGTGCGATTTTAAGAAAAACCTTTTTTTGTATAACTTTAGAATAAATCGTCCGAGAAATTTAAAAACGGCATTTCTATTTAGATTTCATCAAAACAAAATTAATTAAACAAAATTGAAATTTTTTTATGAAGAAATAAAAAAGTTACAGCAGTTTTTGTGCGATTTTTAAGAAAAACCTTTTTTTGTATAACTTTAGAATAAATCGTCCGAGAAATTTAAAAATGGCATTTCTAATTAGATTCCATAAAAGCTAACTTATTTAAACAAAATTAAAAATTTTTTATGAAGAAATAAAAAAGTTACAGCAGTTTTTGTGTGATTTTTAAGAAAAACGCAATATTTCATAAAAATAATGTTTTTTTTGTATAAGTTTAGAATAAATCGTTCAAAAAATTTAAAAACGGCATTTCTATTTAGATTTCATTAAAACAAAATTGTTTAAACAAAATTGAAATTTTTTTATGAAGAAATAAAAAAGTTACAGCAGTTTTTGTGCGATTTTTAAGAAAAACCTTTTTTTGTATAACTTTAGAATAAATCGTCCGAGAAATTTAAAAATGGCATTTCTAATTAGATTCCATAAAAGCTAACTTATTTAAACAAAATTAAAAATTTTTTATGAAGAAATAAAAAAGTTACAGCAGTTTTTGTGCGATTTTTAAGAAAAACCTTTTTTTGTATAACTTTAGAATAAATCGTCCGAGAAATTTTAAAATGGCATTTCTAATTAGATTCCATGAAAGCTAACTTATTTAAACAAAATTAAAAAAATTTTATGATGAAATAAAAAAGTTACAGCAGTTTTTGTGCGATTTTTAAGAAAACCCTTTTTTTGTATAACTTTAGAATAAATCGTCCGAGAAATTTTAAAATGGCATTTCTAATTAGATTCCATGAAAGCTAACTTATTTAAACAAAATTGAAATTTTTTTATGAAGAAATAAAAAAGTTACAGCAGTTTTTGTGCGATTTTTAGAAAAGCTTTTTTTGTATAACTTTAGAATAAATCGTCTGAAAAATTTTAAAATGGCATTTCTAATTAGATTCCATGAAAGCTAACTTATTTAAACAAAATTGAAATTTTTTTATGAAGAAATAAAAAAGTTACAGCAGTTTTTGTGCGATTTTTAAGAAAAACCTTTTTTTGTATAACTTTAGAATAAATCGTCCGAGAAATTTAAAAACGGCATTTCTATTTAGATTTCATTAAAACAAAATTATTTAAACAAAATTGAAATGTTTTTATGAAGAAATAAAAAAGTTACAGCAGTTTTTGTGCGATTTTTAAGAAAAACCTTTTTTTGTATAACTTTAGAATAAATCGTCCGAGAAATTTAAAAACGGCATTTCTATTTAGATTTCATTAAAACAAAATTATTTAAACAAAACTGAAATGTTTTTATGAAGAAATAAAAAAGTTACAGCAGTTTTTGTGCGATTTTTAAGAAAAACCTTTTTTTGTATAACTTTAGAATAAATCGTCCGAGAAATTTAAAAACGGCATTTCTATTTAGATTTCATTAAAACAAAATTATTTAAACAAAATTGAAATGTTTTTATGAAGAAATAAAAAAGTTACAGCAGTTTTTGTGCGATTTTTAAGAAAAACCTTTTTTTGTATAACTTTAGAATAAATCGTCCGAGAAATTTAAAAACAGCATTTCTATTTAGATTTCATCAAAACAAAATTATTTAAACAAAATTGAAATGTTTTTATGAAGAAATAAAAAAGTTACAGCAGTTTTTGTGCGATTTTTAAGAAAAACCTTTTTTGGTATAACTTTAGAATAAATCGTCCGAGAAATTTAAAAATGGCATTTCTATTTAGATTCCATGAAAGCTAACTTATTTAAACAAAATTAAAAATTTTTTATGAAGAAATAAAAAAGTTACAGCAGTTTTTGTGCGATTTTAAGAAAAACCTTTTTTTGTATAACTTTAGAATAAATCGTCCGAGAAATTTAAAAACGGCATTTCTATTTAGATTTCTTTAAAACAAAACTATTTAAACAAAATTGAAATGTTTTTATGAAGAAATAAAAAAGTTACAGCAGTTTTTGTGCGATTTTTAAGAAAAACCTTTTTTTGTATAACTGTAGAATAAATCGTCCGAGAAATTTTAAAATGGCATTTCTAATTAGATTCCATGAAAGCTAACTTATTTAAATAAAATTAAAAAATTTTTATGAAGAAATAAAAAAGTTACAGCAGTTTTTGTGCGATTTTTAAGAAAAACCTTTTTTTGTATAACTGTAGAATAAATCGTCCGAGAAATTTTAAAATGGCATTTCTAATTAGATTCCATGAAAGCTAACTTATTTAAATAAAATTAAAAAATTTTTATGAAGAAATAAAAAAGTTACAGCAGTTTTTGTGCGATTTTTAAGAAAAACCTTTTTTTGTATAACTGTAGAATAAATCGTCCGAGAAATTTTAAAATGGCATTTCTAATTAGATTCCATGAAAGCTAATTTATTTAAACAAAATTAAAAAATTTTTATGAAGAAATAAAAAAGTTACAGCAGTTTTTGTGCGATTTTTAAGAAAAACCTTTTTTTCTATAACTTTAGAATAAATCATCCGAGAAATTTAAAAACGGCATTTCTATTTTGATTTAATCAAAACAAAATTATTTAAACAAAATTGAAATGTTTTTATGAAGAAATAAAAAAGTTACAGCAGTTTTTGTGCGATTTTTAAGAAAAACCTTTTTTTGTATAACTGTAGAATAAATCGTCCGAGAAATTTTAAAATGGCATTTCTAATTAGATTCCATGAAAGCTAACTTATTTAAATAAAATTAAAAAATTTTTATGAAGAAATAAAAAAGTTACAGCAGTTTTTGTGCGATTTTTAAGAAAAACCTTTTTTTGTATAACTGTAGAATAAATCGTCCGAGAAATTTTAAAATGGCATTTCTAATTAGATTCCATGAAAGCTAACTTATTTAAATAAAATTAAAAATTTTTTATGAAGAAATAAAAAAGTTACAGCAGTTTTTGTGCGATTTTTAAGAAAAACCTTTTTTTGTATAACTGTAGAATAAATCGTCCGAGAAATTTTAAAATGGCATTTCTAATTAGATTCCATGAAAGCTAATTTATTTAAACAAAATTAAAAAATTTTTATGAAGAAATAAAAAAGTTACAGCAGTTTTTGTGCGATTTTTAAGAAAAACCTTTTTTTCTATAACTTTAGAATAAATCATCCGAGAAATTTAAAAACGGCATTTCTATTTTGATTTAATCAAAACAAAATTATTTAAACAAAATTGAAATGTTTTTATGAAGAAATAAAAAAGTTACAGCAGTTTTTGTGCGATTTTTAAGAAAAACCTTTTTTTGTATAACTGTAGAATAAATCGTCCGAGAAATTTTAAAATGGCATTTCTAATTAGATTCCATGAAAGCTAACTTATTTAAATAAAATTAAAAAATTTTTATGAAGAAATAAAAAAGTTACAGCAGTTTTTGTGCGATTTTTAAGAAAAACCTTTTTTTGTATAACTGTAGAATAAATCGTCCGAGAAATTTTAAAATGGCATTTCTAATTAGATTCCATGAAAGCTAATTTATTTAAATAAAATTAAAAAATTTTTATGAAGAAATAAAAAAGTTACAGCAGTTTTTGTGCGATTTTTAAGAAAAACCTTTTTTTGTATAACTGTAGAATAAATCGTCCGAGAAATTTTAAAATGGCATTTCTAATTAGATTCCATGAAAGCTAATTTATTTAAATAAAATTAAAAAATTTTTATGAAGAAATAAAAAAGTTACAGCAGTTTTTGTGCGATTTTTAAGAAAAACCTTTTTTGTATAACTTTAGAATTAATCGTCCGAGAAATTTTAAAATGGCATTTCTAATTAGATTCAATGAAAGCTAATTTATTTAAATAAAATTAAAAAATTTTTATGAAGAAATAAAAAAGTTACAGCAGTTTTTTAGCGATTTTTAAGAAAAACCTTTTTTTGTATAACTTTACAATAAATCGTCCGAGAAATTTAAAACTGGCATTTCTATTTAGATTTCATCAAAACAAAATTATTTAAACAAAATTGAAATGTTTTTATGAAGAAATAAAAAAGTTACAGCAGTTTTTGAGCGATTTTTAAGAAAAAGTTTTTTTTGTATAACTTTAGAATAAATCGTCCGAGAAATTTAAAAACAGCATTTCTATTTAGATTTCATCAAAACAAAATTATTTAAACAAAATTGAAATGTTTTTATAAAGAAATAAAAAAGTTACAGCAGTTTTTGTGCGATTTTTAAGAAAATCCTTTTTTTGTAAAAGTTTAGAATAAATCGTCCAAAATATTTAATAACGGCATTTCTATCTAGATTTCATGAAAACAAAATTATTTAAACAAAATTGAAATTTTTTTATGAAGAAATAAAAAAGTTACAGCAGTTTTTGTGCGATTTTTAAGAAAAACCTTTTTTTGTATAAGTTTAGAATAAATCGTCCGAGAAATTTTAAAATGGCATTTCTAATTAGATTCCATGAAAGCTAACTTATTTAAACAAAATTAAAAAATTTTTATGAAGAAATAAAAAAGTTACAGCAGTTTTTGTGCGATTTTTAAGAAAAACCTTTTTTTGTATAAGTTTAGAATAAATCGTCCGAGATATTTAAAAACGGCATTTCTATCTAGATTTCATGAAAACAAAATTATTTAAACAAAATTGAAATTTTTTTATGAAGAAATAAAAAAGTTACAGCAGTTTTTGTGCGATTTTTAAGAAAAACCTTTTTTTGTATAAGTTTAGAATAAATCGTCCGAGATATTTAAAAACGGCATTTCTATCTAGATTTCATGAAAACAAAATTATTTAAACAAAATTGAAATTTTTTTATGAAGAAATAAAAAAGTTACAGCAGTTTTTGTGCGATTTTTAAGAAAAACCTTTTTTTGTATAAGTTTAGAATAAATCGTCCGAGAAATTTTAAAATGGCATTTCTAATTAGACTCCATGAAAGCTAACTTATTTAAACAAAATTAAAAAAATTTTATGAAGAAATAAAAAAGTTACAGCAGTTTTTGTGCGATTTTTAAGAAAAACCTTTTTTTGTATAAGTTTAGAATAAATCGTCCGAGATATTTAAAAACGGCATTTCTATCTAGATTTCATGAAAACAAAATTATTTAAACAAAATTGAAATTTTTTTATGAAGAAATAAAAAAGTTACAGCAGTTTTTGTGCGATTTTTAAGAAAAACCTTTTTTTGTATAAGTTTAGAATAAATCGTCCGAGATATTTAAAAACGGCATTTCTATCTAGATTTCATGAAAACAAAATTATTTAAACAAAATTGAAATTTTTTTATGAAGAAATAAAAAAGTTACAGCAGTTTTTGTGCGATTTTTAAGAAAAACCTTTTTTTGTATAAGTTTAGAATAAATCGTCCGAGATATTTAAAAACGGCATTTCTATCTAGATTTCATGAAAACAAAATTATTTAAACAAAATTGAAATTTTTTTATGAAGAAATAAAAAAGTTACAGCAGTTTTTGTGCGATTTTTAAGAAAAACCTTTTTTTGTATAACTTTAGAATAAATCGTCCGAGATATTTAAAAACGGCATTTCTATCTAGATTTCATGAAAACAAAATTATTTAAACAAAATTGAAATTTTTTTATGAAGAAATAAAAAAGTTACAGCAGTTTTTGTGCGATTTTTAAGAAAAACCTTTTTTTGTATAAGTTTAGAATAAATCGTCCGAGAAATTTTAAAATGGCATTTCTAATTAGACTCCATGAAAGCTAACTTATTTAAACAAAATTAAAAAAATTTTATGAAGAAATAAAAAAGTTACAGCAGTTTTTGTGCGATTTTTAAGAAAAACCTTTTTTTGTATAACTTTAGAATAAATCGTCCGAGAAATTTTAAAATGGCATTTCTAATTAGATTCCATGAAAGCTAACTTATTTAAACAAAATTAAAAAAATTTTATGAAGAAATAAAAAAGTTACAGCAGTTTTTGTGCGATTTTTAAGAAAAACCTTTTTTTGTATAAGTTTAGAATAAATCGTCCGAGATATTTAAAAACGGCATTTCTATCTAGATTTCATGAAAACAAAATTATTTAAACAAAATTGAAATTTTTTTATGAAGAAATAAAAAAGTTACAGCAGTTTTTGTGCGATTTTTAAGAAAAACCTTTTTTTGTATAACTTTAGAATAAATCGTCCGAGAAATTTTAAAATGGCATTTCTAATTAGATTCCATGAAAGCTAACTTATTTAAACAAAATTAAAAAAATTTTATGAAGAAATAAAAAAGTTACAGCAGTTTTTGTGCGATTTTTAAGAAAAACCTTTTTTTGTATAACTTTGGAATAAATCGTCCGAGATATTTAAAAACGGCATTTCTATCTAGATTTCATGAAAACAAAATTATTTAAACAAAATTGAAATTTTTTTATGAAGAAATAAAAAAGTTACAGCAGTTTTTGTGCGATTTTTAAGAAAAACCTTTTTTGTATAAGTTTAGAATAAATCGTCCGAGATATTTAAAAACGGCATTTCTATCTAGATTTCATGAAAACAAAATTATTTAAACAAAATTGAAATTTTTTTATGAAGAAATAAAAAAGTTACAGCAGTTTTTGTGCGATTTTTAAGAAAAACCTTTTTTTGTATAAGTTTAGAATAAATCGTCCGAGATATTTAAAAACGGCATTTCTATCTAGATTTCATGAAAACAAAATTATTTAAACAAAATTGAAATTTTTTTATGAAGAAATAAAAAAGTTACAGCAGTTTTTGTGCGATTTTTAAGAAAAACCTTTTTTTGTATAACTTTAGAATAAATCGTCCGAGAAATTTTAAAATGGCATTTCTAATTAGATTCCATGAAAGCTAACTTATTTAAACAAAATTAAAAAAATTTTATGAAGAAATAAAAAAGTTACAGCAGTTTTTGTGCGATTTTTAAGAAAAACCTTTTTTTGTATAACTTTGGAATAAATCGTCCGAGATATTTAAAAACGGCATTTCTATCTAGATTTCATGAAAACAAAATTATTTAAACAAAATTGAAATTTTTTTATGAAGAAATAAAAAAGTTACAGCAGTTTTTGTGCGATTTTTAAGAAAAACCTTTTTTTGTATAAGTTTAGAATAAATCGTCCGAGATATTTAAAAACGGCATTTCTATCTAGATTTCATGAAAACAAAATTATTTAAACAAAATTGAAATTTTTTTATGAAGAAATAAAAAAGTTACAGCAGTTTTTGTGCGATTTTTAAGAAAAACCTTTTTTTGTATAACTTTAGAATAAATCGTCCGAGAAATTTTAAAATGGCATTTCTAATTAGATTCCATGAAAGCTAACTTATTTAAACAAAATTAAAAAAATTTTATGAAGAAATAAAAAAGTTACAGCAGTTTTTGTGCGATTTTTAAGAAAAACCTTTTTTTGTATAACTTTGGAATAAATCGTCCGAGATATTTAAAAACGGCATTTCTATCTAGATTTCATGAAAACAAAATTATTTAAACAAAATTGAAATTTTTTTATGAAGAAATAAAAAAGTTACAGCAGTTTTTGTGCGATTTTTAAGAAAAACCTTTTTTTGTATAACTTTAGAATAAATCGTCCGAGAAATTTTAAAATGGCATTTCTAATTAGATTCCATGAAAGCTAACTTATTTAAACAAAATTAAAAAAATTTTATGAAGAAATAAAAAAGTTACAGCAGTTTTTGTGCGATTTTTAAGAAAAACCTTTTTTTGTATAACTTTGGAATAAATCGTCCGAGATATTTAAAAACGGCATTTCTATCTAGATTTCATGAAAACAAAATTATTTAAACAAAATTGAAATTTTTTTATGAAGAAATAAAAAAGTTACAGCAGTTTTTGTGCGATTTTTAAGAAAAACCTTTTTTTGTATAACTTTAGAATAAATCGTCCGAGAAATTTTAAAATGGCATTTCTAATTAGATTCCATGAAAGCTAACTTATTTAAACAAAATTAAAAAAATTTTATGAAGAAATAAAAAAGTTACAGCAGTTTTTGTGCGATTTTTAAGAAAAACCTTTTTTTGTATAACTTTGGAATAAATCGTCCGAGATATTTAAAAACGGCATTTCTATCTAGATTTCATGAAAACAAAATTATTTAAACAAAATTGAAATTTTTTTATGAAGAAATAAAAAAGTTACAGCAGTTTTTGTGCGATTTTTAAGAAAAACCTTTTTTTGTATAAGTTTAGAATAAATCGTCCGAGATATTTAAAAACGGCATTTCTATCTAGATTTCATGAAAACAAAATTATTTAAACAAAATTGAAATTTTTTTATGAAGAAATAAAAAAGTTACAGCAGTTTTTGTGCGATTTTTAAGAAAAACCTTTTTTTGTATAACTTTAGAATAAATCGTCCGAGAAATTTTAAAATGGCATTTCTAATTAGATTCCATGAAAGCTAACTTATTTAAACAAAATTAAAAAAATTTTATGAAGAAATAAAAAAGTTACAGCAGTTTTTGTGCGATTTTTAAGAAAAACCTTTTTTTGTATAACTTTGGAATAAATCGTCCGAGATATTTAAAAACGGCATTTCTATCTAGATTTCATGAAAACAAAATTATTTAAACAAAATTGAAATTTTTTTATGAAGAAATAAAAAAGTTACAGCAGTTTTTGTGCGATTTTTAAGAAAAACCTTTTTTTGTATAAGTTTAGAATAAATCGTCCGAGATATTTAAAAACGGCATTTCTATCTAGATTTCATGAAAACAAAATTATTTAAACAAAATTGAAATTTTTTTATGAAGAAATAAAAAAGTTACAGCAGTTTTTGTGCGATTTTTAAGAAAAACCTTTTTTTGTATAACTTTAGAATAAATCGTCCGAGAAATTTTAAAATGGCATTTCTAATTAGATTCCATGAAAGCTAACTTATTTAAACAAAATTAAAAAAATTTTATGAAGAAATAAAAAAGTTACAGCAGTTTTTGTGCGATTTTTAAGAAAAACCTTTTTTTGTATAACTTTGGAATAAATCGTCCGAGATATTTAAAAACGGCATTTCTATCTAGATTTCATGAAAACAAAATTATTTAAACAAAATTGAAATTTTTTTATGAAGAAATAAAAAAGTTACAGCAGTTTTTGTGCGATTTTTAAGAAAAACCTTTTTTTGTATAACTTTGGAATAAATCGTCCGAGATATTTAAAAACGGCATTTCTATCTAGATTTCATGAAAACAAAATTATTTAAACAAAATTGAAATTTTTTTATGAAGAAATAAAAAAGTTACAGCAGTTTTTGTGCGATTTTTAAGAAAAACCTTTTTTTGTATAAGTTTAGAATAAATCGTCCGAGATATTTAAAAACGGCATTTCTATCTAGATTTCATGAAAACAAAATTATTTAAACAAAATTGAAATTTTTTTATGAAGAAATAAAAAAGTTACAGCAGTTTTTGTGCGATTTTTAAGAAAAACCTTTTTTTGTATAAGTTTAGAATAAATCGTCCGAGAAATTTTAAAATGGCATTTCTAATTAGACTCCATGAAAGCTAACTTATTTAAACAAAATTAAAAAAATTTTATGAAGAAATAAAAAAGTTACAGCAGTTTTTGTGCGATTTTTAAGAAAAACCTTTTTTTGTATAACTTTAGAATAAATCGTCCGAGAAATTTTAAAATGGCATTTCTAATTAGATTCCATGAAAGCTAACTTATTTAATCAAAATTAAAAAAATTTTATGAAGAAATAAAAAAGTTACAGCAGTTTTTGTGCGATTTTTAAGAAAAACCTTTTTTTGTATAACTTTGGAATAAATCGTCCGAGATATTTAAAAACGGCATTTCTATCTAGATTTCATGAAAACAAAATTATTTAAACAAAATTGAAATTTTTTTATGAAGAAATAAAAAAGTTACAGCAGTTTTTGTGCGATTTTTAAGAAAAACCTTTTTTTGTATAAGTTTAGAATAAATCGTCCGAGATATTTAAAAACGGCATTTCTATCTAGATTTCATGAAAACAAAATTATTTAAACAAAATTGAAATTTTTTTATGAAGAAATAAAAAAGTTACAGCAGTTTTTGTGCGATTTTTAAGAAAAACCTTTTTTGTATAAGTTTAGAATAAATCGTCCGAGATATTTAAAAACGGCATTTCTATCTAGATTTCATGAAAACAAAATTATTTAAACAAAATTGAAATTTTTTTATGAAGAAATAAAAAAGTTACAGCAGTTTTTGTGCGATTTTTAAGAAAAACCTTTTTTTGTATAAGTTTAGAATAAATCGTCCGAGATATTTAAAAACGGCATTTCTATCTAGATTTCATGAAAACAAAATTATTTAAACAAAATTGAAATTTTTTTATGAAGAAATAAAAAAGTTACAGCAGTTTTTGTGCGATTTTTAAGAAAAACCTTTTTTTGTATAAGTTTAGAATAAATCGTCCGAGATATTTAAAAACGGCATTTCTATCTAGATTTCATGAAAACAAAATTATTTAAACAAAATTGAAATTTTTTTATGAAGAAATAAAAAAGTTACAGCAGTTTTTGTGCGATTTTTAAGAAAAACCTTTTTTTGTATAAGTTTAGAATAAATCGTCCGAGAAATTTTAAAATGGCATTTCTAATTAGACTCCATGAAAGCTAACTTATTTAAACAAAATTAAAAAAATTTTATGAAGAAATAAAAAAGTTACAGCAGTTTTTGTGCGATTTTTAAGAAAAACCTTTTTTTGTATAACTTTAGAATAAATCGTCCGAGAAATTTTAAAATGGCATTTCTAATTAGATTCCATGAAAGCTAACTTATTTAATCAAAATTAAAAAAATTTTATGAAGAAATAAAAAAGTTACAGCAGTTTTTGTGCGATTTTTAAGAAAAACCTTTTTTTGTATAACTTTGGAATAAATCGTCCGAGATATTTAAAAACGGCATTTCTATCTAGATTTCATGAAAACAAAATTATTTAAACAAAATTGAAATTTTTTTATGAAGAAATAAAAAAGTTACAGCAGTTTTTGTGCGATTTTTAAGAAAAACCTTTTTTTGTATAAGTTTAGAATAAATCGTCCGAGATATTTAAAAACGGCATTTCTATCTAGATTTCATGAAAACAAAATTATTTAAACAAAATTGAAATTTTTTTATGAAGAAATAAAAAAGTTACAGCAGTTTTTGTGCGATTTTTAAGAAAAACCTTTTTTGTATAAGTTTAGAATAAATCGTCCGAGATATTTAAAAACGGCATTTCTATCTAGATTTCATGAAAACAAAATTATTTAAACAAAATTGAAATTTTTTTATGAAGAAATAAAAAAGTTACAGCAGTTTTTGTGCGATTTTTAAGAAAAACCTTTTTTTGTATAAGTTTAGAATAAATCGTCCGAGATATTTAAAAACGGCATTTCTATCTAGATTTCATGAAAACAAAATTATTTAAACAAAATTGAAATTTTTTTATGAAGAAATAAAAAAGTTACAGCAGTTTTTGTGCGATTTTTAAGAAAAACCTTTTTTTGTATAAGTTTAGAATAAATCGTCCGAGATATTTAAAAACGGCATTTCTATCTAGATTTCATGAAAACAAAATTATTTAAACAAAATTGAAATTTTTTTATGAAGAAATAAAAAAGTTACAGCAGTTTTTGTGCGATTTTTAAGAAAAACCTTTTTTTGTATAAGTTTAGAATAAATCGTCCGAGATATTTAAAAACGGCATTTCTATCTAGATTTCATGAAAACAAAATTATTTAAACAAAATTGAAATTTTTTTATGAAGAAATAAAAAAGTTACAGCAGTTTTTGTGCGATTTTTAAGAAAAACCTTTTTTTGTATAACTTTGGAATAAATCGTCCGAGATATTTAAAAACGGCATTTCTATCTAGATTTCATGAAAACAAAATTATTTAAACAAAATTGAAATTTTTTTATGAAGAAATAAAAAAGTTACAGCAGTTTTTGTGCGATTTTTAAGAAAAACCTTTTTTTGTATAAGTTTAGAATAAATCGTCCGAGATATTTAAAAACGGCATTTCTATCTAGATTTCATGAAAACAAAATTATTTAAACAAAATTGAAATTTTTTTATGAAGAAATAAAAAAGTTACAGCAGTTTTTGTGCGATTTTTAAGAAAAACCTTTTTTTGTATAACTTTGGAATAAATCGTCCGAGATATTTAAAAACGGCATTTCTATCTAGATTTCATGAAAACAAAATTATTTAAACAAAATTGAAATTTTTTTATGAAGAAATAAAAAAGTTACAGCAGTTTTTGTGCGATTTTTAAGAAAAACCTTTTTTTGTATAACTTTGGAATAAATCGTCCGAGAAATTTTAAAATGGCATTTCTAATTAGACTCCATGAAAGCTAACTTATTTAAACAAAATTAAAAAAATTTTATGAAGAAATAAAAAAGTTACAGCAGTTTTTGTGCGATTTTTAAGAAAAACCTTTTTTTGTATAAGTTTAGAATAAATCGTCCGAGATATTTAAAAACGGCATTTCTATCTAGATTTCATGAAAACAAAATTATTTAAACAAAATTGAAATTTTTTTATGAAGAAATAAAAAAGTTACAGCAGTTTTTGTGCGATTTTTAAGAAAAACCTTTTTTTGTATAACTTTGGAATAAATCGTCCGAGAAATTTTAAAATGGCATTTCTAATTAGACTCCATGAAAGCTAACTTATTTAAACAAAATTAAAAAAATTTTATGAAGAAATAAAAAAGTTACAGCAGTTTTTGTGCGATTTTTAAGAAAAACCTTTTTTTGTATAAGTTTAGAATAAATCGTCCGAGATATTTAAAAACGGCATTTCTATCTAGATTTCATGAAAACAAAATTATTTAAACAAAATTGAAATTTTTTTATGAAGAAATAAAAAAGTTACAGCAGTTTTTGTGCGATTTTTAAGAAAAACCTTTTTTTGTATAAGTTTAGAATAAATCGTCCGAGATATTTAAAAACGGCATTTCTATCTAGATTTCATGAAAACAAAATTATTTAAACAAAATTGAAATTTTTTTATGAAGAAATAAAAAAGTTACAGCAGTTTTTGTGCGATTTTTAAGAAAAACCTTTTTTTGTATAAGTTTAGAATAAATCGTCCGAGAAATTTTAAAATGGCATTTCTAATTAGACTCCATGAAAGCTAACTTATTTAAACAAAATTAAAAAAATTTTATGAAGAAATAAAAAAGTTACAGCAGTTTTTGTGCGATTTTTAAGAAAAACCTTTTTTTGTATAAGTTTAGAATAAATCGTCCGAGATATTTAAAAACGGCATTTCTATCTAGATTTCATGAAAACAAAATTATTTAAACAAAATTGAAATTTTTTTATGAAGAAATAAAAAAGTTACAGCAGTTTTTGTGCGATTTTTAAGAAAAACCTTTTTTTGTATAAGTTTAGAATAAATCGTCCGAGAAATTTTAAAATAGCATTTCTAATTAGACTCCATGAAAGCTAACTTATTTAAACAAAATTAAAAAAATTTTATGAAGAAATAAAAAAGTTACAGCAGTTTTTGTGCGATTTTTAAGAAAAACCTTTTTTTGTATAAGTTTAGAATAAATCGTCCGAGATATTTAAAAACGGCATTTCTATCTAGATTTCATGAAAACAAAATTATTTAAACAAAATTGAAATTTTTTTATGAAGAAATAAAAAAGTTACAGCAGTTTTTGTGCGATTTTTAAGAAAAACCTTTTTTTGTATAAGTTTAGAATAAATCGTCCGAGATATTTAAAAACGGCATTTCTATCTAGATTTCATGAAAACAAAATTATTTAAACAAAATTGAAATTTTTTTATGAAGAAATAAAAAAGTTACAGCAGTTTTTGTGCGATTTTTAAGAAAAACCTTTTTTTGTATAAGTTTAGAATAAATCGTCCGAGATATTTAAAAACGGCATTTCTATCTAGATTTCATGAAAACAAAATTATTTAAACAAAATTGAAATTTTTTTATGAAGAAATAAAAAAGTTACAGCAGTTTTTGTGCGATTTTTAAGAAAAACCTTTTTTTGTATAAGTTTAGAATAAATCGTCCGAGATATTTAAAAACGGCATTTCTATCTAGATTTCATGAAAACAAAATTATTTAAACAAAATTGAAATTTTTTTATGAAGAAATAAAAAAGTTACAGCAGTTTTTGTGCGATTTTTAAGAAAAACCTTTTTTTGTATAAGTTTAGAATAAATCGTCCGAGATATTTAAAAACGGCATTTCTATCTAGATTTCATGAAAACAAAATTATTTAAACAAAATTGAAATTTTTTTATGAAGAAATAAAAAAGTTACAGCAGTTTTTGTGCGATTTTTAAGAAAAACCTTTTTTTGTATAACTTTAGAATAAATCGTCCGAGAAATTTTAAAATGGCATTTCTAATTAGATTCCATGAAAGCTAACTTATTTAAACAAAATTAAAAAAATTTTATGAAGAAATAAAAAAGTTACAGCAGTTTTTGTGCGATTTTTAAGAAAAACCTTTTTTTGTATAACTTTGGAATAAATCGTCCGAGATATTTAAAAACGGCATTTCTATCTAGATTTCATGAAAACAAAATTATTTAAACAAAATTGAAATTTTTTTATGAAGAAATAAAAAAGTTACAGCAGTTTTTGTGCGATTTTTAAGAAAAACCTTTTTTTGTATAAGTTTAGAATAAATCGTCCGAGATATTTAAAAACGGCATTTCTATCTAGATTTCATGAAAACAAAATTATTTAAACAAAATTGAAATTTTTTTATGAAGAAATAAAAAAGTTACAGCAGTTTTTGTGCGATTTTTAAGAAAAACCTTTTTTTGTATAACTTTGGAATAAATCGTCCGAGAAATTTTAAAATGGCATTTCTAATTAGACTCCATGAAAGCTAACTTATTTAAACAAAATTAAAAAAATTTTATGAAGAAATAAAAAAGTTACAGCAGTTTTTGTGCGATTTTTAAGAAAAACCTTTTTTTGTATAAGTTTAGAATAAATCGTCCGAGATATTTAAAAACGGCATTTCTATCTAGATTTCATGAAAACAAAATTATTTAAACAAAATTGAAATTTTTTTATGAAGAAATAAAAAAGTTACAGCAGTTTTTGTGCGATTTTTAAGAAAAACCTTTTTTTGTATAACTTTGGAATAAATCGTCCGAGAAATTTTAAAATGGCATTTCTAATTAGACTCCATGAAAGCTAACTTATTTAAACAAAATTAAAAAAATTTTATGAAGAAATAAAAAAGTTACAGCAGTTTTTGTGCGATTTTTAAGAAAAACCTTTTTTTGTATAAGTTTAGAATAAATCGTCCGAGATATTTAAAAACGGCATTTCTATCTAGATTTCATGAAAACAAAATTATTTAAACAAAATTGAAATTTTTTTATGAAGAAATAAAAAAGTTACAGCAGTTTTTGTGCGATTTTTAAGAAAAACCTTTTTTTGTATAAGTTTAGAATAAATCGTCCGAGATATTTAAAAACGGCATTTCTATCTAGATTTCATGAAAACAAAATTATTTAAACAAAATTGAAATTTTTTTATGAAGAAATAAAAAAGTTACAGCAGTTTTTGTGCGATTTTTAAGAAAAACCTTTTTTTGTATAAGTTTAGAATAAATCGTCCGAGAAATTTTAAAATGGCATTTCTAATTAGACTCCATGAAAGCTAACTTATTTAAACAAAATTAAAAAAATTTTATGAAGAAATAAAAAAGTTACAGCAGTTTTTGTGCGATTTTTAAGAAAAACCTTTTTTTGTATAAGTTTAGAATAAATCGTCCGAGATATTTAAAAACGGCATTTCTATCTAGATTTCATGAAAACAAAATTATTTAAACAAAATTGAAATTTTTTTATGAAGAAATAAAAAAGTTACAGCAGTTTTTGTGCGATTTTTAAGAAAAACCTTTTTTTGTATAAGTTTAGAATAAATCGTCCGAGATATTTAAAAACGGCATTTCTATCTAGATTTCATGAAAACAAAATTATTTAAACAAAATTGAAATTTTTTTATGAAGAAATAAAAAAGTTACAGCAGTTTTTGTGCGATTTTTAAGAAAAACCTTTTTTTGTATAACTTTAGAATAAATCGTCCGAGAAATTTTAAAATGGCATTTCTAATTAGATTCCATGAAAGCTAACTTATTTAAACAAAATTAAAAAAATTTTATGAAGAAATAAAAAAGTTACAGCAGTTTTTGTGCGATTTTTAAGAAAAACCTTTTTTTGTATAACTTTGGAATAAATCGTCCGAGATATTTAAAAACGGCATTTCTATCTAGATTTCATGAAAACAAAATTATTTAAACAAAATTGAAATTTTTTTATGAAGAAATAAAAAAGTTACAGCAGTTTTTGTGCGATTTTTAAGAAAAACCTTTTTTTGTATAAGTTTAGAATAAATCGTCCGAGATATTTAAAAACGGCATTTCTATCTAGATTTCATGAAAACAAAATTATTTAAACAAAATTGAAATTTTTTTATGAAGAAATAAAAAAGTTACAGCAGTTTTTGTGCGATTTTTAAGAAAAACCTTTTTTTGTATAACTTTGGAATAAATCGTCCGAGATATTTAAAAACGGCATTTCTATCTAGATTTCATGAAAACAAAATTATTTAAACAAAATTGAAATTTTTTTATGAAGAAATAAAAAAGTTACAGCAGTTTTTGTGCGATTTTTAAGAAAAACCTTTTTTTGTATAAGTTTAGAATAAATCGTCCGAGATATTTAAAAACGGCATTTCTATCTAGATTTCATGAAAACAAAATTATTTAAACAAAATTGAAATTTTTTTATGAAGAAATAAAAAAGTTACAGCAGTTTTTGTGCGATTTTTAAGAAAAACCTTTTTTTGTATAACTTTAGAATAAATCGTCCGAGAAATTTTAAAATGGCATTTCTAATTAGATTCCATGAAAGCTAACTTATTTAAACAAAATTAAAAAAATTTTATGAAGAAATAAAAAAGTTACAGCAGTTTTTGTGCGATTTTTAAGAAAAACCTTTTTTTGTATAAGTTTAGAATAAATCGTCCGAGATATTTAAAAACGGCATTTCTATCTAGATTTCATGAAAACAAAATTATTTAAACAAAATTGAAATTTTTTTATGAAGAAATAAAAAAGTTACAGCAGTTTTTGTGCGATTTTTAAGAAAAACCTTTTTTTGTATAACTTTAGAATAAATCGTCCGAGAAATTTTAAAATGGCATTTCTAATTAGACTCCATGAAAGCTAACTTATTTAAACAAAATTAAAAAAATTTTATGAAGAAATAAAAAAGTTACAGCAGTTTTTGTGCGATTTTTAAGAAAAACCTTTTTTTGTATAAGTTTAGAATAAATCGTCCGAGATATTTAAAAACGGCATTTCTATCTAGATTTCATGAAAACAAAATTATTTAAACAAAATTGAAATTTTTTTATGAAGAAATAAAAAAGTTACAGCAGTTTTTGTGCGATTTTTAAGAAAAACCTTTTTTTGTATAAGTTTAGAATAAATCGTCCGAGATATTTAAAAACGGCATTTCTATCTAGATTTCATGAAAACAAAATTATTTAAACAAAATTGAAATTTTTTTATGAAGAAATAAAAAAGTTACAGCAGTTTTTGTGCGATTTTTAAGAAAAACCTTTTTTTGTATAACTTTAGAATAAATCGTCCGAGAAATTTTAAAATGGCATTTCTAATTAGATTCCATGAAAGCTAACTTATTTAAACAAAATTAAAAAAATTTTATGAAGAAATAAACAAGTTACAGCAGTTTTTGTGCGATTTTTAAGAAAAACCTTTTTTTGTATAACTTTGGAATAAATCGTCCGCGATATTTAAAAACGGCATTTCTATCTAGATTTCATGAAAACAAAATTATTTAAACAAAATTGAAATTTTTTTATGAAGAAATAAAAAAGTTACAGCAGTTTTTGTGCGATTTTTAAGAAAAACCTTTTTTTGTATAAGTTTAGAATAAATCGTCCGAGATATTTAAAAACGGCATTTCTATCTAGATTTCATGAAAACAAAATTATTTAAACAAAATTGAAATTTTTTTATGAAGAAATAAAAAAGTTACAGCAGTTTTTGTGCGATTTTTAAGAAAAACCTTTTTTTGTATAACTTTGGAATAAATCGTCCGAGATATTTAAAAACGGCATTTCTATCTAGATTTCATGAAAACAAAATTATTTAAACAAAATTGAAATTTTTTTATGAAGAAATAAAAAAGTTACAGCAGTTTTTGTGCGATTTTTAAGAAAAACCTTTTTTTGTATAAGTTTAGAATAAATCGTCCGAGATATTTAAAAACGGCATTTCTATCTAGATTTCATGAAAACAAAATTATTTAAACAAAATTGAAATTTTTTTATGAAGAAATAAAAAAGTTACAGCAGTTTTTGTGCGATTTTTAAGAAAAACCTTTTTTTGTATAACTTTGGAATAAATCGTCCGAGATATTTAAAAACGGCATTTCTATCTAGATTTCATGAAAACAAAATTATTTAAACAAAATTGAAATTTTTTTATGAAGAAATAAAAAAGTTACAGCAGTTTTTGTGCGATTTTTAAGAAAAACCTTTTTTTGTATTACTTTAGAATAAATCGTCCGAGAAATTTTAAAATGGCATTTCTAATTAGACTCCATGAAAGCTAACTTATTTAAACAAAATTAAAAAAATTTTATGAAGAAATAAAAAAGTTACAGCAGTTTTTGTGCGATTTTTAAGAAAAACCTTTTTTTGTATAACTTTAGAATAAATCGTCCGAGAAATTTTAAAATGGCATTTCTAATTAGATTCCATGAAAGCTAACTTATTTAAACAAAATTAAAAAAATTTTATGAAGAAATAAAAAAGTTACAGCAGTTTTTGTGCGATTTTTAAGAAAAACCTTTTTTTGTATAACTTTGGAATAAATCGTCCGAGATATTTAAAAACGGCATTTCTATCTAGATTTCATGAAAACAAAATTATTTAAACAAAATTGAAATTTTTTTATGAAGAAATAAAAAAGTTACAGCAGTTTTTGTGCGATTTTTAAGAAAAACCTTTTTTGTATAAGTTTAGAATAAATCGTCCGAGATATTTAAAAACGGCATTTCTATCTAGATTTCATGAAAACAAAATTATTTAAACAAAATTGAAATTTTTTTATGAAGAAATAAAAAAGTTACAGCAGTTTTTGTGCGATTTTTAAGAAAAACCTTTTTTTGTATAACTTTGGAATAAATCGTCCGAGATATTTAAAAACGGCATTTCTATCTAGATTTCATGAAAACAAAATTATTTAAACAAAATTGAAATTTTTTTATGAAGAAATAAAAAAGTTACAGCAGTTTTTGTGCGATTTTTAAGAAAAACCTTTTTTGTATAAGTTTAGAATAAATCGTCCGAGATATTTAAAAACGGCATTTCTATCTAGATTTCATGAAAACAAAATTATTTAAACAAAATTGAAATTTTTTTATGAAGAAATAAAAAAGTTACAGCAGTTTTTGTGCGATTTTTAAGAAAAACCTTTTTTTGTATAACTTTGGAATAAATCGTCCGAGATATTTAAAAACGGCATTTCTATCTAGATTTCATGAAAACAAAATTATTTAAACAAAATTGAAATTTTTTTATGAAGAAATAAAAAAGTTACAGCAGTTTTTGTGCGATTTTTAAGAAAAACCTTTTTTTGTATAAGTTTAGAATAAATCGTCCGAGATATTTAAAAACGGCATTTCTATCTAGATTTCATGAAAACAAAATTATTTAAACAAAATTGAAATTTTTTTATGAAGAAATAAAAAAGTTACAGCAGTTTTTGTGCGATTTTTAAGAAAAACCTTTTTTTGTATAAGTTTAGAATAAATCGTCCGAGATATTTAAAAACGGCATTTCTATCTAGATTTCATGAAAACAAAATTATTTAAACAAAATTGAAATTTTTTTATGAAGAAATAAAAAAGTTACAGCAGTTTTTGTGCGATTTTTAAGAAAAACCTTTTTTTGTATTACTTTAGAATAAATCGTCCGAGAAATTTTAAAATGGCATTTCTAATTAGACTCCATGAAAGCTAACTTATTTAAACAAAATTAAAAAAATTTTATGAAGAAATAAAAAAGTTACAGCAGTTTTTGTGCGATTTTTAAGAAAAACCTTTTTTTGTATAAGTTTAGAATAAATCGTCCGAGATATTTAAAAACGGCATTTCTATCTAGATTTCATGAAAACAAAATTATTTGAACAAAATTGAAATTTTTTTATGAAGAAATAAAAAAGTTACAGCAGTTTTTGTGCGATTTTTAAGAAAAACCTTTTTTTGTATAAGTTTAGAATAAATCGTCCGAGATATTTAAAAACGGCATTTCTATCTAGATTTCATGAAAACAAAATTATTTGAACAAAATTGAAATTTTTTTATGAAGAAATAAAAAAGTTACAGCAGTTTTTGTGCGATTTTTAAGAAAAACCTTTTTTTGTATAAGTTTAGAATAAATCGTCCGAGATATTTAAAAACGGCATTTCTATCTAGATTTCATGAAAACAAAATTATTTGAACAAAATTGAAATTTTTTTATGAAGAAATAAAAAAGTTACAGCAGTTTTTGTGCGATTTTTAAGAAAAACCTTTTTTTGTATAAGTTTAGAATAAATCGTCCGAGATATTTAAAAACGGCATTTCTATCTAGATTTCATGAAAACAAAATTATTTAAACAAAATTGAAATTTTTTTATGAAGAAATAAAAAAGTTACAGCAGTTTTTGTGCGATTTTTAAGAAAAACCTTTTTTTGTATAACTTTGGAATAAATCGTCCGAGATATTTAAAAACGGCATTTCTATCTAGATTTCATGAAAACAAAATTATTTAAACAAAATTGAAATTTTTTTATGAAGAAATAAAAAAGTTACAGCAGTTTTTGTGCGATTTTTAAGAAAAACCTTTTTTGTATAAGTTTAGAATAAATCGTCCGAGATATTTAAAAACGGCATTTCTATCTAGATTTCATGAAAACAAAATTATTTAAACAAAATTGAAATTTTTTTATGAAGAAATAAAAAAGTTACAGCAGTTTTTGTGCGATTTTTAAGAAAAACCTTTTTTTGTATAAGTTTAGAATAAATCGTCCGAGATATTTAAAAACGGCATTTCTATCTAGATTTCATGAAAACAAAATTATTTAAACAAAATTGAAATTTTTTTATGAAGAAATAAAAAAGTTACAGCAGTTTTTGTGCGATTTTTAAGAAAAACCTTTTTTTGTATAACTTTGGAATAAATCGTCCGAGATATTTAAAAACGGCATTTCTATCTAGATTTCATGAAAACAAAATTATTTAAACAAAATTGAAATTTTTTTATGAAGAAATAAAAAAGTTACAGCAGTTTTTGTGCGATTTTTAAGAAAAACCTTTTTTTGTATAAGTTTAGAATAAATCGTCCGAGATATTTAAAAACGGCATTTCTATCTAGATTTCATGAAAACAAAATTATTTAAACAAAATTGAAATTTTTTTATGAAGAAATAAAAAAGTTACAGCAGTTTTTGTGCGATTTTTAAGAAAAACCTTTTTTTGTATAACTTTGGAATAAATCGTCCGAGATATTTAAAAACGGCATTTCTATCTAGATTTCATGAAAACAAAATTATTTAAACAAAATTGAAATTTTTTTATGAAGAAATAAAAAAGTTACAGCAGTTTTTGTGCGATTTTTAAGAAAAACCTTTTTTTGTATAACTTTGGAATAAATCGTCCGAGATATTTAAAAACGGCATTTCTATCTAGATTTCATGAAAACAAAATTATTTAAACAAAATTGAAATTTTTTTATGAAGAAATAAAAAAGTTACAGCAGTTTTTGTGCGATTTTTAAGAAAAACCTTTTTTTGTATAAGTTTAGAATAAATCGTCCGAGATATTTAAAAACGGCATTTCTATCTAGATTTCATGAAAACAAAATTATTTAAACAAAATTGAAATTTTTTTATGAAGAAATAAAAAAGTTACAGCAGTTTTTGTGCGATTTTTAAGAAAAACCTTTTTTTGTATAACTTTGGAATAAATCGTCCGAGATATTTAAAAACGGCAT
>CAXARA010000909.1:0-15403 GCA_963971135.1 Stenus bimaculatus | reverse complement strand
TGAAAATAAAATTATTTAAACAAAATTTACATTTTTTTATAAAGAAATAAAAAAGTTTCTGCAGTTTTTGTGTGATTTTTAAGAAAAACGTTTTTTTGGTATACTTTTAAAAATAATCGACCGAAAAATTTTAAAACTACATTTCTAATTAGATTTCATGAAAATAAAATTATTTAAACAAAATTTACATTTTTTTATAAAGAAATAAAAAAGTTACAGCAGTTTTTGTGTGATTTTTAAGAAAAACGTTTTTTTGGTATAATTTTAAAAATAATCGACCGAAAAATTTTAAAACTACATTTCTAATTAGATTTCATGAAAGTAAAATTATTTAAACAAAATTTACATTTTTTTATAAAGAAATAAAAAAGTTTCTGCAGTTTTTGTGTGATTTTTAAGAAAAACGTTTTTTTGGTATAATTTTAAAAATAATCGACCGAAAAATTTTAAAACTACATTTCTAATTAGATTTCATGAAAATAAAATTATTTAAACAAAATTTACATTTTTTTATAAAGAAATAAAAAAGTTACAGCAGTTTTTGTTTGATTTTTAAGAAAAACGCATTATTTCTAAAAAATAACGTTTTTTTGATATAATTTTAAAAGTAATCGTCCGAAAAATTTTAAAACTACATTTCTAATTAGATTTCATGAAAATAAAATTATTTAAACAAAATTTACATTTTTTTATAAAGAAATAAAAAAGTTTCTGCAGTTTTTGTGTGATTTTTAAGAAAAACGTTTTTTTGGTATAATTTAAAAAATAATCGACCGAAAAATTTTAAAACTACATTTCTAATTAGATTTCATGAAAATAAAATTATTTAAACAAAATTTACATTTTTTTATAAAGAAATAAAAAAGTTACAGCAGTTTTTGTTTGATTTTTAAGAAAAACGCATTATTTCTAAAAAATAACGTTTTTTTGATATAATTTTAAAAGTAATCGTCCGAAAAATTTTAAAACTACATTTCTAATTAGATTTCATGAAAATAATATTATTTAAACAAAATTTACATTTTTTTATAAAGAAATAAAAAAGTTACAGCAGTTTTAGTTTGATTTTTAAGAAAAACGTTTTTTTGGTATAATTTTAAAAATAATTGACCGAAAAATTTTAAAACTACATTTCTAATTAGATTTCATGAAAATAAAATTATTTAAACAAAATTTACATTTTTTTATAAAGAAATAAAAAAGTTACAGCAGTTTTTGTTTGATTTTTAAGAAAAACGCATTATTTCTAAAAAATAACGTTTTTTTGATATAATTTTAAAAGTAATCGTCCGAAAAATTTTAAAACTACATTTCTAATTAGATGTCATGAAAATAAAATTATTTAAACAAAATTTACATTTTTTATAAAGAAATAAAAAAGTTTCTGCAGTTTTTGTGTGATTTTAAGAAAAACGTTTTTTTGGTATAATTTTAAAAATAATCGACCGAAAAATTTTAAAACTACATTTCTAATTAGATTTCATGAAAATAAAATTATTTAAACAAAATTTACATTTTTTTATAAAGAAATAAAAAAGTTACAGCAGTTTTTGTTTGATTTTTAAGAAAAACGCATTATTTCTAAAAAATAACGTTTTTTTGGTATAATTTCAAAAATAATAGACAGAAAAATTTTAAAACTACATTTCTAATTAGATTTCATGAAAATAAAATTATTTAAACAAAATTTACATTTTTTTATAAAGAAATAAAAAAGTTTCTGCAGTTTTTGTGTGATTTTTAAGAAAAACGTTTTTTTGGTATAATTTTAAAAATAATCGTCCGAAAAATTTTAAAACTACATTTCTAATTAGATTTCATGAAAATAAAATTATTTAAATAAAATTTACATTTTTTTATAAAGAAATAAAAAAGTTTCTGCAGTTTTTGTGTGATTTTTAAGAAAAACGTTTTTTTGGTATAATTTTAAAAATAATCGACCGAAAAATTTTAAAACTACATTTCTAATTAGATTTCATGAAAATAAAATTATTTAAACAAAATTTACATTTTTTTATAAAGAAATAAAAAAGTTACAGCAGTTTTTGTTTGATTTTTAAGAAAAACGCATTATTTCTAAAAAATAACGTTTTTTTTGATATAATTTTAAAAGTAATCGTCCGAAAAATTTTAAAACTACATTTCTAATTAGATTTCATGAAAATAAAATTATTTAAACAAAATTTACATTTTTTTATAAAGAAATAAAAAAGTTTCTGCAGTTTTTGTGTGATTTTTAAGAAAAACGTTTTTTTGGTATAATTTTAAAAATAATCGACCGAAAAATTTTAAAACTACATTTCTAATTAGATTTCATGAAAGTAAAATTATTTAAACAAAATTTACATTTTTTTATAAAGAAATAAAAAAGTTACAGCAGTTTTTGTTTGAATTTTAAGAAAAACGCATTATTTCTAAAAAATAACGTTTTTTTGATATAATTTTAAAAGTAATCGTCCGAAAAATTTTAAAACTACATTTCTTATTAGATTTCATGAAAATAATATTATTTAAACAAAATTTACATTTTTTTATAAAGAAATAAAAAAGTTACAGCAGTTTTAGTTTGATTAATAAGAAAAACGTTTTTTTGGTATAATTTTAAAAATAATCGACCGAAAAATTTTAAAACTACATTTCTAATTAGATTTCATGAAAATAAAATTATTTAAACAAAATTTACATTTTTTTATAAAGAAATAAAAAAGTTACAGCAGTTTTTGTTTGATTTTTAAGAAAAACGCATTATTTCTAAAAAATAACGTTTTTTTGATATAATTTTAAAAGTAATCGTCCGAAAAATTTTAAAACTACATTTCTAATTAGATTTCATGAAAATAAAATTATTTAAACAAAATTTACATTTTTTTATAAAGAAATAAAAAAGTTTCTGCAGTTTTTGTGTGATTTTTAAGAAAAACGTTTTTTTGGTATAATTTTAAAAATAATCGACCGAAAAATTTTAAAACTACATTTCTAATTAGATTTCATGAAAATAAAATTATTTAAACAAAATTTACATTTTTTTATAAAGAAATAAAAAAGTTACAGCAGTTTTAGTTTGATTTTTAAGAAAAACGCATTATTTCTTAAAAATAACGTTTTTTTGATATAATTTTAAAAGTAATCGTCTGAAAAAGAAAAATTTTAAACTACATTTCTAATTAGATTTCATGAAAATAAAATTATTTAAACAAAATTTACATTTTTTTATAAAGAAATAAAAAAGTTTCTGCAGTTTTTGTGTGATTTTTAAGAAAAACGTTTTTTGGTATAATTTTAAAAATAATCGACCGAAAAATTTTAAAACTACATTTCTAATTAGATTTCATGAAAATAAAATTATTTAAACAAAATTTACATTTTTTTATAAAGAAATAAAAAAGTTACAGCAGTTTTTGTTTGATTTTTAAGAAAAACGCATTATTTCTAAAAAATAACGTTTTTTTGATATAATTTTAAAAGTAATCGTCCGAAAAATTTTAAAACTACATTTCTAATTAGATTTCATGAAAATAAAATTATTTAAACAAAATTTACATTTTTTTATAAAGAAATAAAAAAGTTTCTGCAGTTTTTGTGTGATTTTTAAGAAAAACGTTTTTTTGGTATAATTTAAAAATAATCGACCGAAAAATTTTAAAACTACATTTCTAATTAGATTTCATGAAAATAAAATTATTTAAACAAAATTTACATTTTTTTATAAAGAAATAAAAAAGTTACAGCAGTTTTTGTTTGATTTTTAAGAAAAACGCATTATTTCTAAATAATAACGTTTTTTTGATATAATTTTAAAAGTAATCGTCCGAAAAATTTTAAAACTACATTTCTAATTAGATTTCATGAAAATAAAATTATTTAAACAAAATTTACATTTTTTTATAAAGAAATAAAAAAGTTTCTGCAGTTTTTGTGTGATTTTAAGAAAAACGTTTTTTTGGTATAATTTTAAAAATAATCGACCGAAAAATTTTAAAACTACATTTCTAATTAGATTTCATGAAAATAAAATTATTTAAACAAAATTTACATTTTTTTATAAAGAAATAAAAAAGTTACAGCAGTTTTTGTTTGATTTTTAAGAAAAACGCATTATTTCTAAAAAATAACGTTTTTTTGATATAATTTTAAAAGTAATCGTCCGAAAAATTTTAAAACTACATTTCTAATTAGATTTCATGAAAATAAAATTATTTAAACAAAATTTACATTTTTTTATAAAGAAATAAAAAAGTTTCTGCAGTTTTTGTGTGATTTTTAAGAAAAACGTTTTTTTGGTATAATTTTAAAAATAATCGACCGAAAAATTTTAAAACTACATTTCTAATTAGATTTCATGAAAGTAAAATTATTTAAACAAAATTTACATTTTTTTATAAAGAAATAAAAAAGTTACAGCAGTTTTTGTTTGAATTTTAAGAAAAACGCATTATTTCTAAAAAATAACGTTTTTTTGATATAATTTTAAAAGTAATCGTCCGAAAAATTTTAAAACTACATTTCTAATTAGATTTCATGAAAATAATATTATTTAAACAAAATTTACATTTTTTTATAAAGAAATAAAAAAGTTACAGCAGTTTTAGTTTGATTTATAAGAAAAACGTTTTTTTGGTATAATTTTAAAAATAATCGACCGAAAAATTTTAAAACTACATTTCTAATTAGATTTCATGAAAATAAAATTATTTAAACAAAATTTACATTTTTTTATAAAGAAATAAAAAAGTTACAGCAGTTTTTGTTTGATTTTTAAGAAAAACGCATTATTTCTAAAAAATAACGTTTTTTTGATATAATTTTAAAAGTAATCGTCCGAAAAATTTTAAAACTACATTTCTAATTAGATTTCATGAAAATAATATTATTTAAACAAAATTTACATTTTTTTATAAAGAAATAAAAAAGTTTCTGCAGTTTTTGTGTGATTTTTAAGAAAAACGTTTTTTTGGTATAATTTTAAAAATAATCGACCGAAAAATTTTAAAACTACATTTCTAATTAGATTTCATGAAAATAAAATTATTTAAACAAAATTTACATTTTTTTATAAAGAAATAAAAAAGTTACAGCAGTTTTTGTTTGATTTTTAAGAAAAACGCATTATTTCTAAAAAAATAACGTTTTTTTGATATAATTTTAAAAGTAATCGTCCGAAAAATTTTAAAACTACATTTCTAATTAGATTTCATGAAAATAATATTATTTAAACAAAATTTACATTTTTTTATAAAGAAATAAAAAAGTTTCTGCAGTTTTTGTGTGATTTTTAAGAAAAACGTTTTTTTGGTATAATTTTAAAAATAATCGACCGAAAAATTTTAAAACTACATTTCTAATTAGATTTCATGAAAATAATATTATTTAAACAAAATTTACATTTTTTTATAAAGAAATAAAAAAGTTACAGCAGTTTTTGTTTGATTTTTAAGAAAAACGCATTATTTCTAAAAAATAACGTTTTTTTGATATAATTTTAAAAGTAATCGTCCGAAAAATTTTAAAACTACATTTCTAATTAGATTTCATGAAAATAATATTATTTAAACAAAATTTACATTTTTTTATAAAGAAATAAAAAAGTTTCTGCAGTTTTTGTGTGATTTTTAAGAAAAACGTTTTTTTGGTATAATTTTAAAAATAATCGACCGAAAAATTTTAAAACTACATTTCTAATTAGATTTCATGAAAATAAAATTATTTAAACAAAATTTACATTTTTTTATAAAGAAATAAAAAAGTTACAGCAGTTTTTGTTTGATTTTTAAGAAAAACGCATTATTTCTAAAAAATAACGTTTTTTTGATATAATTTTATAGGCAATCGTCCGAAAAATTTTAAAACTACATTTCTAATTAGATTTCATGAAAATAAAATTATTTAAACAAAATTTACATTTTTTTATAAAGAAATAAAAAAGTTTCTGCAGTTTTTGTGTGATTTTTAAGAAAAACGTTTTTTTGGTATAATTTTAAAAATAATCGACCGAAAAATTTTAAAACTACATTTCTAATTAGATTTCATGAAAATAAAATTATTTAAACAAAATTTACATTTTTTTATAAAGAAATAAAAAAGTTACAGCAGTTTTAGTTTGATTTTTAAGAAAAACGCATTATTTCTAAAAAATAACGTTTTTTTGATATAATTTTAAAAGTAATCATCCGAAAAATTTTAAAACTACATTTCTAATTAGATTTCATGAAAATAAACGTATTTAAACAAAATTTACATTTTTTTATAAAGAAATAAAAAAGTTTCTGCAGTTTTTGTGTGATTTTTAAGAAAAACGTTTTTTTGGTATAATTTTAAAAATAATCGACCGAAAAATTTTAAAACTACATTTCTAATTAGATTTCATGAAAATAAAATTATTTAAACAAAATTTACATTTTTTTATAAAGAAATAAAAAAGTTACAGCAGTTTTTGTTTGATTTTTAAGAAAAACGCATTATTTCTAAAAAATAACGTTTTTTTGATATAATTTTAAAAGTAATCGTCCGAAAAATTTTAAAACTACATTTCTAATTAGATTTCATGAAAATAAAATTATTTAAATAAAATTTACATTTTTTTATAAAGAAATAAAAAAGTTACAGCAGTTTTTGTTTGATTTTTAAGAAAAACGCATTATTTCTAAAAAATAACGTTTTTTTGATATAATTTTAAAAGTAATCGTCCGAAAAATTTTAAAACTACATTTCTAATTAGATTTCATAAAAATAATATTATTTAAACAAAATTTACATTTTTTTATAAAGAAATAAAAAAGTTACAGCAGTTTTTGTTTGATTTTTAAGAAAAACGCATTATTTCTAAAAAATAACGTTTTTTTGATATAATTTTAAAAGTAATCGTCCGAAAAATTTTAAAACTACATTTCTAATTAGATTTCATGAAAATAATATTATTTAAACAAAATTTACATTTTTTTATAAAGAAATAAAAAAGTTTCTGCAGTTTTTGTGTGATTTTTAAGAAAAACGTTTTTTTTGGTATAATTTTAAAAATAATCGACCGAAAAATTTTAAAACTACATTTCTAATTAGATTTCATGAAAATAAAATTATTTAAACAAAATTTACATTTTTTTATAAAGAAATAAAAAAGTTACAGCAGTTTTTGTTTGATTTTTAAGAAAAACGCATTATTTCTAAAAAATAACGTTTTTTTGATATAATTTTATAGGCAATCGTCCGAAAAATTTTAAAACTACATTTCTAATTAGATTTCATGAAAATAAAATTATTTAAACAAAATTTACATTTTTTTATAAAGAAATAAAAAAGTTTCTGCAGTTTTTGTGTGATTTTTAAGAAAAACGTTTTTTTGGTATAATTTTAAAAATAATCGACCGAAAAATTTTAAAACTACATTTCTAATTAGATTTCATGAAAATAAAATTATTTAAACAAAATTTACATTTTTTTATAAAGAAATAAAAAAGTTACAGCAGTTTTAGTTTGATTTTTAAGAAAAACGTATTATTTCTAAAAATAACGTTTTTTTGATATAATTTTAAAAGTAATCATCCGAAAAATTTTAAAACTACATTTCTAATTAGATTTCATGAAAATAAAATTATTTAAACAAAATTTACATTTTTTTATAAAGAAATAAAAAAGTTTCTGCAGTTTTTGTGTGATTTTTAAGAAAAACGTTTTTTTGGTATAATTTTAAAAATAATCGACCGAAAAATTTTAAAACTACATTTCTAATTAGATTTCATGAAAATAAAATTATTTAAACAAAATTTACATTTTTTTATAAAGAAATAAAAAAGTTACAGCAGTTTTTGTTTGATTTTTAAGAAAAACGCATTATTTCTAAAAAATAACGTTTTTTTGGTATAATTTTAAAAATAATCGACAGAAAAATTTTAAAACTACATTTCTAATTAGATTTCATGAAAATAAAATTATTTAAACAAAATTTACATTTTTTATAAAGAAATAAAAAAGTTACAGCAGTTTTTGTTTGATTTTTAAGAAAAACGCATTATTTCTAAAAAATAACGTTTTTTTGATATAATTTTAAAAGTAATCGTCCGAAAAATTTTAAAACTACATTTCTAATTAGATTTCATGAAAATAAAATTATTTAAATAAAATTTACATTTTTTTATAAAGAAATAAAAAAGTTACAGTAGTTTTTGTTTGATTTTTAAGAAAAACGCATTATTTCTAAAAAATAACGTTTTTTTGATATAATTTTAAAAGTAATCGTCCGAAAAATTTTAAAACTACATTTCTAATTAGATTTCATGAAAATAAAATTATTTAAACAAAATTTACATTTTTTTATAAAGAAATAAAAAAGTTTCTGCAGTTTTTGTGTGATTTTTAAGAAAAACGTTTTTTTGGTATAATTTTAAAAATAATCGACCGAAAAATTTTAAAACTACATTTCTAATTAGATTTCATGAAAATAAAATTATTTAAACAAAATTTACATTTTTTTATAAAGAAATAAAAAAGTTACAGCAGTTTTTGTTTGATTTTTAAGAAAAACGCATTATTTCTAAAAAATAACTTTCTTTTGATATAATTTTAAAAGTAATCGTCCGGAAAATTTTAAAACTACATTTCTAATTAGATTTCATGAAAATAAAATTATTTAAACAAAATTTACATTTTTTTATAAAGAAATAAAAAAGTTTCTGCAGTTTTTGTGTGATTTTTAAGAAAAACGTTTTTTTGGTATAATTTTAAAAATAATCGACCGAAAAATTTTAAAACTACATTTCTAATTAGATTTCATGAAAATAAAATTATTTAAACAAAATTTACATTTTTTTATAAAGAAATAAAAAAGTTACAGCAGTTTTTGTTTGATTTTTAAGAAAAACGCATTATTTCTAAAAAATAACGTTTTTTTGATAAAATTTTAAAAGTAATCGTCCGAAAAATTTTAAAACTACATTTCTAATTAGATTTCATGAAAATAAAATTATTTAAACAAAATTTGCATTTTTTTATAAAGAAATAAAAAAGTTTCTGCAGTTTTTGTGTGATTTTTAAGAAAAACGTTTTTTTGGTATAATTTTAAAAATAATCGACCGAAAAATTTTAAAACTACATTTCTAATTAGATTTCATGAAAATAAAATTATTTAAACAAAATTTACATTTTTTTATAAAGAAATAAAAAAGTTACAGCAGTTTTTGTTTGATTTTTAAGAAAAACGCATTATTTCTAAAAAATAACGTTTTTTTGATATAATTTTAAAAGTAATCGTCCGAAAAATTTTAAAACTACATTTCTAATTAGATTTCATGAAAATAATATTATTTAAACAAAATTTACATTTTTTTATAAAGAAATAAAAAAGTTACAGCAGTTTTTGTTTGATTTTTAAGAAAAACGCATTATTTCTAAAAAATAACGTTTTTTTGATATAATTTTAAAAGTAATCGTCCGAAAAATTTTAAAACTACATTTCTAATTAGATTTCATGAAAATAATATTATTTAAACAAAATTTACATTTTTTTATAAAGAAATAAAAAAGTTTCTGCAGTTTTTGTGTGATTTTTAAGAAAAACGTTTTTTTGGTATAATTTTAAAAATAATCGACCGAAAAATTTTAAAACTACATTTCTAATTAGATTTCATGAAAATAAAATTATTTAAACAAAATTTACATTTTTTTATAAAGAAATAAAAAAGTTACAGCAGTTTTTGTTTGATTTTTAAGAAAAACGCATTATTTCTAAAAAATAACGTTTTTTTTGATATAATTTTAAAAGTAATCGTCCGAAAAATTTTAAAACTACATTTCTAATTAGATTTCATGAAAATAAAATTATTTAAACAAAATTTACATTTTTTTATAAAGAAATAAAAAAGTTTCTGCAGTTTTTGTGTGATTTTTAAGAAAAACGTTTTTTTGGTATAATTTTAAAAATAATCGACCGAAAAATTTTAAAACTACATTTCTAATTAGATTTCATGAAAATAAAATTATTTAAACAAAATTTACATTTTTTTATAAAGAAATAAAAAAGTTACAGCAGTTTTAGTTTGTTTTATAAGAAAAACGTTTTTTTGGTATAATTTTAAAAATAATCGACCGAAAAATTTTAAAACTACATTTCTAATTAGATTTCATGAAAATAATATTATTTAAACAAAATTTACATTTTTTTATAAAGAAATAAAAAAGTTACAGCAGTTTTTGTTTGATTTTTAAGAAAAACGCATTATTTCTAAAAAATAACGTTTTTTTGATATAATTTTAAAAGTAATCGTCCGAAAAATTTTAAAACTACATTTCTAATTAGATTTCATGAAAATAATATTATTTAAACAAAATTTACATTTTTTTATAAAGAAATAAAAAAGTTACAGCAGTTTTAGTTTGATTTTTAAGAAAAACGTTTTTTTGGTATAATTTTAAAAATAATCGACCGAAAAATTTTAAAACTACATTTCTAATTAGATTTCCTGAAAATAAAATTATTTAAACAAAATTTACATTTTTTTATAAAGAAATAAAAAAGTTACAGCAGTTTTTGTTTGATTTTTAAGAAAAACGCATTATTTCTAAAAAATAACGTTTTTTTGATATAATTTTAAAAGTAATCGTCCGAAAAATTTTAAAACTACATTTCTAATTAGATTTCATGCAAATAATATTATTTAAACAAAATTTACATTTTTTTATAAAGAAATAAAAAAGTTACAGCAGTTTTAGTTTGATTTATAAGAAAAACGTTTTTTTGGTATAATTTTAAAAACAATCGACCGAAAAATTTTAAAACTACATTTCTAATTAGATTTCATGAAAGTAAAATTATTTAAACAAAATTTACATTTTTTTATAAAGAAATAAAAAAGTTACAGCAGTTTTTGTTTGAGTTTTAAGAAAAACGCATTATTTCTAAAAAATAACGTTTTTTTGATATAATTTTAAAAGTAATCGTCCGAAAAATTTTAAAACTACATTTCTAATTAGATTTCATGAAAATAAAATTATTTAAACAAAATTTACATTTTTTTATAAAGAAATAAAAAAGTTTCTGCAGTTTTTGTGTGATTTTTAAGAAAAACGTTTTTTTGGTATAATTTTAAAAATAATCGACCGAAAAATTTTAAAACTACATTTCTAATTAGATTTCATGAAAATAAAATTATTTAAACAAAATTTACATTTTTTTATAAAGAAATAAAAAAGTTACAGCAGTTTTTGTTTGATTTTTAAGAAAAACGCATTATTTCTAAAAAATAACGTTTTTTTGATATAATTTTAAAAGTAATCGTCCGAAAAATTTTAAAACTACATTTCTAATTAGATTTCATGAAAATAATATTATTTAAACAAAATTTACATTTTTTTATAAAGAAATAAAAAAGTTACAGCAGTTTTAGTTTGATTTTTAAGAAAAACGTTTTTTTGGTATAATTTTAAAAATAATCGACCGAAAAATTTTAAAACTACATTTCTAATTAGATTTCCTGAAAATAAAATTATTTAAACAAAATTTACATTTTTTTATAAAGAAATAAAAAAGTTACAGCAGTTTTTGTTTGATTTTTAAGAAAAACGCAATATTTCTAAAAAATAACGTTTTTTTGATATAATTTTAAAAGTAATCGTCCGAAAAATTTTAAAACTACATTTCTAATTAGATTTCATGAAAATAAAATTATTTAAACAAAATTCACATTTTTTTATAAAGAAATAAAAAAGTTTCTGCAGTTTTTGTGTGATTTTTAAGAAAAACGTTTTTTTGGTATAATTTTAAAAATAATCGACCGAAAAATTTTAAAACTACATTTCTAATTAGATTTCATGAAAATAAAATTATTTAAACAAAATTTACATTTTTTTATAAAGAAATAAAAAAGTTACAGCAGTTTTTGTTTGATTTTTAAGAAAAACGCATTATATCTAAAAAATAACGTTTTTTTGATATAATTTTAAAAGTAATCGTCCGAAAAATTTTAAAACTACATTTCTAATTAGATTTCATGAAAATAATATTATTTAAACAAAATTTACATTTTTTTATAAAGAAATAAAAAAGTTACAGCAGTTTTTGTTTGATTTTTAAGAAAAACGCATTATTTCTAAAAAATAACGTTTTTTTGATATAATTTTAAAAGTAATCGTCCGAAAAATTTTAAAACTACATTTCTAATTAGATTTCATGAAAATAATATTATTTAAACAAAATTTACATTTTTTTATAAAGAAATAAAAAAGTTTCTGCAGTTTTTGTGTGATTTTTAAGAAAAACGTTTTTTTGGAATAATTTTAAAAATAATCGACCGAAAAATTTTAAAACTACATTTCTAATTAGATTTCATGAAAATAAAATTATTTAAACAAAATTTACATTTTTTTATAAAGAAATAAAAAAGTTACAGCAGTTTTTGTTTGATTTTTAAGAAAAACGCATTATTTCTAAAAAATAACGTTTTTTTTGATATAATTTTAAAAGTAATCGTCCGAAAAATTTTAAAACTACATTTCTAATTAGATTTCATGAAAATAAAATTATTTAAACAAAATTTACATTTTTTTATAAAGAAATAAAAAAGTTTCTGCAGTTTTTGTGTGATTTTTAAGAAAAACGTTTTTTTGGTATAATTTTAAAAATAATCGACCGAAAAATTTTAAAACTACATTTCTAATTAGATTTCATGAAAATAAAATTATTTAAACAAAATTTACATTTTTTTATAAAGAAATAAAAAAGTTACAGCAGTTTTAGTTTGATTTTTAAGAAAAACGCATTATTTCTAAAAATAACGTTTTTTTGATATAATTTTAAAAGTAATCGTCCGAAAAATTTTAAAACTACATTTCTAATTAGATTTCATGAAAATAAAATTATTTAAACAAAATTTACATTTTTTTATAAAGAAATAAAAAAGTTTCTGCAGTTTTTGTGTGATTTTTAAGAAAAACGTTTTTTTGGTATAATTTTAAAAATAATCGACCGAAAAATTTTAAAACTACATTTCTAATTAGATTTCATGAAAATAAAATTATTTAAACAAAATTTACATTTCTTTATAAAGAAATAAAAAAGTTACAGCAGTTTTTGTTTGATTTTTAAGAAAAACGCATTATTTCTAAAAAATAACGTTTTTTTGATATAATTTTAAAAGTAATCGTCCGAAAAATTTTAAAACTACATTTCTAATTAGATTTCATGAAAATAAAATTATTTAAACAAAATTTACATTTTTTTATAAAGAAATAAAAAAGTTTCTGCAGTTTTTGTGTGATTTTTAAGAAAAACGTTTTTTTGGTATAATTTTAAAAATAATCGACCGAAAAATTTTAAAACTACATTTCTAATTAGATTTCATGAAAATAAAATTATTTAAACAAAATTTACATTTTTTTATAAAGAAATAAAAAAGTTACAGCAGTTTTTGTTTGATTTTTAAGAAAAACGCATTATTTCTAAAAAATAACGTTTTTTTGGTATAATTTTAAAAATAATCGACAGAAAAATTTTAAAACTACATTTCTAATTAGATTTCATGAAAATAAAATTATTTAAACAAAATTTACATTTTTTTATAAAGAAATAAAAAAGTTACAGCAGTTTTTGTTTGATTTTTAAGAAAAACGCATTATTTCTAAAAAATAATGTTTTTTTGGTATAATTTCAAAAATAATAGACAGAAAAATTTTAAAACTACATTTCTAATTAGATTTCATGAAAATAAAATTATTTAAACAAAATTTACATTTTTTTATAAAGAAATAAAAAAGTTTCTGCAGTTTTTGTGTGATTTTTAAGAAAAACGTTTTTTTTGGTATAATTTTAAAAATAATCGACCGAAAAATTTTAAAACTACATTTCTAATTAGATTTCATGAATATAAAATTATTTAAACAAAATTTACATTTTTTTATAAAGAAATAAAAAAGTTACAGCAGTTTTTGTTTGATTTTTAAGAAAAACGCATTATTTCTAAAAAATAAAGTTTTTTTGATATAATATTAAAAGTAATCGTCCGAAAAATTTTAAAACTACATTTCTAATTAGATTTCATGAAAATAAAATTATTTAAACAAAATTTACATTTTTTTATAAAGAAATAAAAAAGTTTCTGCAGTTTTTGTGTGATTTTTAAGAAAAACGTTTTTTTGGTATAATTTTAAAAATAATCGACCGAAAAATTTTAAAACTACATTTCTAATTAGATTTCATGAAAATAAAATTATTTAAACAAAATTTACATTTTTTTATAAAGAAATAAAAAAGTTACAGCAGTTTTTGTTTGATTTTTAAGAAAAACGCATTCTTTTTAAAAATAACGTTTTTTTGATATAATTTTAAAAGTAATCGTCCGAAAAATTTTAAAACTACATTTCTAATTAGATTTCATGAAAATAAAATTATTTAAACAAAATTTACATTTTTTTATAAAGAAATAAAAAAGTTTCTGCAGTTTTTGTGTGATTTTTAAGAAAAACGCATTATTTCTAAAAAATAACGTTTTTTTGATATAATTTTAAAAGTAATCGTCCGAAAAATTTTAAAACTACATTTCTAATTAGATTTCATGAAAATAATATTATTTAAACAAAATTTACATTTTTTTATAAAGAAATAAAAAAGTTTCTGCAGTTTTTGTGTGATTTTTAAGAAAAACGTTTTTTTTGGTATAATTTTAAAAATAATCGACCGAAAAATTTTAAAACTACATTTCTAATTAGATTTCATGAAAATAAAATTATTTAAACAAAATTTACATTTTTTTATAAAGAAATAAAAAAGTTACAGCAGTTTTTGTTTGATTTTTAAGAAAAACGCATTATTTTTAAAAAATAACGTTTTTTTTGATATAATTTTAAAAGTAATCGTCCGAAAAATTTTAAAACTACATTTCTAATTAGATTTCATGAAAATAAAATTATTTAAACAAAATTTACATTTTTTTATAAAGAAATAAAAAAGTTTCTGCAGTTTTTGTGTGATTTTAAGAAAAACGTTTTTTTGGTATAATTTTAAAAATAATCGACCGAAAAATTTTAAAACTACATTTCTAATTAGATTTCATGAAAATAAAATTATTTAAACAAAATTTACATTTTTTTATAAAGAAATAAAAAAGTTACAGCAGTTTTTGTTTGATTTTTAAGAAAAACGCATTATTTCTAAAAAATAACGTTTTTTTGATATAATTTTAAAAGTAATCGTCCGAAAAATTTTAAAACTACATTTCTTATTAGATTTCATGAAAATAAAATTATTTAAACAAAATTTACATTTTTTTATAAAGAAATAAAAAAGTTTCTGCAGTTTTTGTGTGATTTTTAAGAAAAACGTTTTTTTGGTATAATTTTAAAAATAATCGTCCGAAAAATTTTAAAACTACATTTCTAATTAGATTTCATGAAAATAAAATTATTTAAACAAAATCTACATTTT
>CAXARA010000908.1:0-40132 GCA_963971135.1 Stenus bimaculatus | reverse complement strand
GTTCTGGAATCTCTTGTTTCTTTTTCATTTCTTCTTTTTTGTTATTGATTAGGTTATTAAGCTTGTTAATCTTCCTTTGTGTATCTCTGTACTTGTACGTTTCACTGTTGTATTGTACTTTTCTTATTAGGTCTTCCATTTCTAAATGATGTAGTTCGTTCGTTAGCTGTGTGTATACATACAGCAGTTGAGTATTAAGTGTATCGATTTCTTGATAGTGCTTATGTTTAGCATTGGTAAGAAGTTGTTTACGTAGTTTTTCCTGTATACTTGTATACTGTATACTGTATACTAATTGCAATAACAGAACATCTTCCAACTTCGGTAGACACCTAAACGAATTTGACCATAACATTGACAATAATAAAACTAAAGTACTCCACAAAGAGTTGAAAGGCATTAAACTTTCACTACTAGAAGCTTTAGAAATAGAGAAAGCTAAAAAAGATCAAAATATATCACTACTTAACGACCAACTGTTTCTTAACTTTACTCCACTTTTTACATCACAATTAAAAAATACGATAGCAATAAATATAACATCCTTCCTATGAACCCACAAATGCCACAACTATATAGCCAAATCAATCTACACAAACCAGACCAGTCAATACGCCCTATAGTCACTTTCTATAACTCGCCGACAGATAAAATATCTAAATTGTTAAATAAAATACTAACTAAAGACATTCAATACAAACCGAAATATATAATTAACAACTCAAAAGAACTGTCAGATAAAATAAAAAACATACGATTACTAACTAATAATAGACTAATCTCTTTTGACATAAAAATCTTATATACTAACGTTAACATAGAAGAATCATTAAAACTTACTGATACTATTTTAAGAAACAATTTAAAAGACATAACAGAAATAAATCATATCAACCAATTAATCAGACTAACCACTGAACAAAACTTTTGTGTATTTGACAAGAAACATTTTAAAATGACAGATGGACTCCCAATGGGTTCACCCATAGCTCCAATTCTTGCCAATATTTTTATTGATAACATAGAACAAAAAATTCATAATCTACCATCCTCTAAACATATACTAACTTGGCATAGATACATGGATGACATATTTTGTATTTGGACAGGTGACGAGTCTGAACTAGGTATATTTTTTGAACAAATTAATAAAATACATCCAAAGATTGAATTTACTATGGAAATAGAAACAGAAAATAAACTAAACTACTTAGACTTAACATTAATTAAAAATAATAACTATATAGAATTCGAAATTTACAGAAAACCTACCTTAACAGACTCGTTAATTCCATTTTACGCCAACCATTGTATGCAACACAAATTAGCCGCGTTCCACAGCCTGATACATAGAGCATACAATATTCCACTCACCAAAAATAAACAAGAAAAAGAAATTAAAATTATTAAGCAATTAGCCTATAATAACAACATACCTACTAACACAATTAATAAACTAATATATAAAAAGGAACAGAAAATAGCCAAAGAAACACTAAACCCTAACTTAACACCTAATAATGAAAACGAAGGGAAAATATATAGAAGTTTTACTTACCAAGGAAACACGACTAACAGACTTCACGGCCTATTTAAAGAAGACAAAATAACACCTATTCTTAAAACAAATAAAAAACTTGTTAACATACTAAACAATACGAAAATGAAAACTGAAGAATTAGACAATAGTGGAGTTTATAGAATTGACTGTAAAGATTGTAACTCGATATATATCGGAGAAACAGGTAGATAAAGATAAAAGATAAAAACTAGAATAAAAGAACATTGCAATAACAGAACATCTTCCAACTTCGGTAGACACCTAAACGAATTTGACCATAACATTGACAATAATAAAACTAAAGTACTCCACAAAGAGTTAAAGGCATTAAACTTTCACTATTAGAAGCTTTAGAAATAGAGAAAGCTAAAAAAGATCAAAATATATCACTACTTAACGACCAACTGTTTCTTAACTTTACTCCACTTTTTACACCACTAATATAATTAATCACGTCCGAACTATGTTTTATACACATGTAAACCTTGTATACAAGTTATGTATTATAAATGTATCTTTAAAACTTTGTAAATGTATAAATCACTATAAATTGTATAAATCACTCAGTATATTACAAATATAAACACTCTGTATAGTTAAAACTAATACCAACTGAAAATAAAGCGAGATTACCAACATAAAATCGTAGGTAACCTATAAATGTCAAAAACCACGCTTGGCTCAAATATTTTCTCGATTTTTTAAATATTAACTGCTTAAAACTACGTTACTACAAAGAAAAAGAAAAATTAAAATAAATATAATTTCAAAGAGTGTATATAGTTGTAAATTTATAAATAGTGTAAAAACCGATCCATGTATATACCATCGAAAATTATAATGTTGAATTTGTGTAATAATTTTTTATTTTGACTCGTAAGTAATTATAATTAAGATAAACATACATCATCTAATGTAAATATTTGTTACAGAATTTGTGCTTGAAAATGTGCCAATAAAGGTTACGAAACCGGTCGCAAATACGAATCTTTTATTTCTACCTAACATAAGGACACAATATATTTTAACCTTCCCAATTAAAATACCTTATATAAATATGGATGCATTTAACTCTACTAGAATAATAAATAATTTTAAAATTTGACATTTAATTTACATACAACACACAATACAATGTTAGTGTATATTGAGTTGCTTACAATTCATTTCTACCCGCCCTTTTATTCTTTGTCAGTGCAAAGTAGTAATTTCTACTCCTAGGGAGTACAAAGTGACCATAGAATCAACGAATATAAAAAGTGACATTTTAAAGTCTGTCAAACGTCACAGAAGACTGTACTTTAATGACATTTGAAGAAAAAATAATTGAGTTTTTAACGTTCTATTTTCACAATTAAAATGTTATGATTTCAAATTTTTTTTCTTTAAGGGCCCTAGAATATACTATTATTTAACTAATGCAAAAAAAAAAAACTTAAAAAAATGTCAAAGATGCGGATGTAATTTGTGTAAAATGATACCCATTTTTACAGTAAAAATTAGTGATATTCGCTTCAAAGTTTAAAGAATTTGTTTATTAGTAAAAGATTCTTTTTCCATTCCGTGAGTCTCCTATATTTTGCCTGCATAATATTTGGGCATGGAGTATGGATTCAATTGTACCCATACTCCATGATTTGTACACGAACCTTATTAAATATTTCAGTAAGGTTTCTTTTCTTCTTAAGTAATTGACGCATAGTTTTATTGACTTTATACGCAGTTCGCGCAAAAAGCCTATTGAATTAGAAATATTTTACAATCTTGCGTAAGTTCCATGGTTCGAGTATTCATAAATATTGTTTCTAGAATTTTTGAGTTTATGGTATTGATTTGGTGCAGCACTTGTGCAATTTTCGAAAATGGTTACAGTACCTTGAAATCCTATCATTTCTGTAGGTCAACTACAACTCTTTTTTTAATACTCTCATATTTATACAGGGTGAGTTTTTAGTGCGAAAGGGGTAGCTATTATTTTAAGACATGGGAAGAAAACTTAAATTACAAAATTGGATGGTTTATTGATGTGTATAAACCAAAAATTATTTTTGTCTATACAGGATGTTTCGTAGTTACAGCGCAGGCAATTTCATCTTTTTTTGTAATGAAACACTGTATATTTTATGATACTTCGATACTTGGATTAACACTAAGTTCTAGAATACAACGATATTTTTTGTTTTTTGGAAATGTGATTGAAATGTGTTTAATTAGTAAAATTATTATTTTTTTAAATTTATAACAAAATTTGCTAGTAAAAATAGCTAGAGAGCGCCATAATAAAAATCGCCTAGTGCGCCAAATTGTCTTAAACCGGTCCTGTGAGAAAGAGAAAGAAGTATAGCAACCTTTTATTTTTTTTTTTCATGGTAACCATTAGCAAGAGTAAATAAAATTTACATGGTCCTCGTAAATCTTTGAGTTTTAGCGTTTATTTTTTAAATAAGTGCCCCTGAAAGAGAGTAAAAGTTGAAATAGCTCGATTTTTCCAAATTTTAACGTATTTCCACTTCTACGCTATCCCAGAATTTTATTTCGATGAAAAATTAGGTAAAACTTTATGATTAATATGAAAAAAATTTAAAATAATGGTAGCTGTGTTTCTGTCTCTTTTTCACAATTCCCCAGTTAAAAAAAATTTAAAATTTTTGCCATAAAGTTGTACCTACATACAAAGTCTACCCAATTCCGATATCAAAATAAAACAATTAAGAGCATTCCTCCCTAAACTTATATCCTTTCAGAAATAGTACTCTGTAATAATATATACAATTTTAAAAACAATGCATATATTGCTGTTCCTCTCCGCTCCCCACGAACTGAGTAAACTAAATTTTATGTGCAAAACGACAAATGTATACAGGGTGTATCAGAGCACCCGTGCCACCCATTTATCTAGAGAACACGTTATCGTACAGGACTAAAATAAAAAAATTTATCACCAAAGTGAATCTTAACAATCCATTGTTGAAATTATTTTTTTCCGGAAAAACCTGGAATTATCCGGAACCGGAGATCACTTTGATTTTTTAAATAGCAACATAGGTCTTTTAAAAACAAACAACTTTTATTAAAATATTTTATTAATATTTTCCATAGTTTAGAATTTATTCGAAAAACAAAAAAAAATTGTTGAAAAAAATAAATAAAAATTATTGCACAAGTTCTTTGAAGAATTTTATAAATTTATAAACTCTGTAATTGGTAATATAAATGAAACTAGTCAGCTACTCGGACAAATTATTTATTTCAAATTTAATCTTTTGTGACGTTTCGCACAGCAATACGCTGGCTTCATCAGACCTCAGACCAACAGCGAAATAAATTGTCAAATACAACTATAAAAAAGCCATTCATGACTATTATTACGTTTATACATTTGCAATTAATTTTAATCGTTAATGATTTTTTTTTAATTTTTTAACATCATCATTAAGGATTAAAATTAATTGCAAATGTATAAACGTAATAATAGTCATGAATGGGTTTTTTATAGTTGTATTTGACAATTTATTTCGCTGTTGGTCTGAGGTCTGATGAAGCCAGCGTATTGCTGTGCGAAACGTCACAAAAGATTAAATTTGAAATAAATAATTTGTCCGAGTAGCTGACTAGTTTCATTTATATTTATAAACTCTTTCTACAAATTCTAATGTTTTACCAACTATAAATATCATACTTGTCCATATTTCAAAAAAATTCTTCAAAATATGCAATAATTTTTTTTGTTTTTCGAATAAACTCTAAACTGGAAAATATTAAAAAATATTGGTAATTATTTTTTTTATTTCAGTCATGTATGATAACGCGTTCTCGAGATGAATGGGTGGCACGGGGGGTCTGATACACACTGTATATAAAAAAATACTTAAATGTAGATAAATGTATGTTCTACAAAATGGCGCAACACGATTTTCAATATCTCAAAAAGTTTCCCTACAATTTTCCAATAAATATTGCATAAAAACGCCATTTTTACCAAGTAGGTATAGTACTATAAAAACTGTGTATGTTTTTTTAAAAGATTTCCCCCATTTTGTAGATTAACTATTGGATTTTCAAATTCTGTAAGAAATATTTTAAAATAATAATTTATAAGGGCTGTAGAGGTCGTCCAGTAAACCTCAAAATACCATTTACATTATTAAGGAAGGAATGCTAATAACCAATTTTATCTTTATTCAAAAATACCTAAATAAACTTGTATTTTTTTATTCGTACAAAAATACCTACTTCTAAAGTCTCCAAAATTTTTTTTAAAATAATAAAAATTTGTATGATCAATAGTCGAAGTACTTTTGAATTAAAATAAATTTAGTCAAATCCACTTATTTTAGTTTTATGAACATGTGGTATTAAAATTATTAAATAAAATTTTTGATTAAAAATTCCAACTTTTAAGCTAGCTCCGCTATTAATAGAAAAATTTTTCACTAAATATTCCAACCTTTAAACTAGCTCCGCTATCAATAAAAAATTATTGATAAAAAATTCTAACCTTTAAGCTAGCTCCGCTATCAATAATATCATTTTTGATTAGAAATTCTTATTATTGGCTAGCTTTGCTATTAATAAAAGAATTTTGATAAAAAATTCTAACCTTTAACACGTTGAATGCGTTGAACACGGCTCCCGTGTCCATATATACATTATAGCCACACTACACTGTTTTTTTTGCGGGTTGATTTTTGCAGATCCGTACGAATGTTTAACATTTGAATAAGCATTGAACGTGTTAAGCTAGCTCAGCTATGAACAATGAGATTTTTGATTAGAAGTTCTAATTTTTAGCTAGCTCCGCTATCAATAAAAATTTTTGATTAGAAATTTTAATTTTGGAGCTGCTCCGCTATCAAAATTAAAATTTTTGATTAAAAATTATAACCTTTAAACTAGCTCCGCTATCAATAATAAAATTTTTGATTAGAAAATTTTCATTTTAGAGCTAGCTCTGCTATCAAAATTAAAGGTTTTGATTAAAAATTACAACTTTTAAACTAGCTCCGCTCTCAATAATAAAATTTTTGATTAGAAATTTTAATTTTCAAGCTAGTTCCGCTATTAAAAATAAAATTTTTGATTAGAAATTTTAATTTTAAAGCCAGCTCCACTATCAAAAATACAATTTTTGATTAGAAATTCTAACTTTTAAGCTAGCTTCGCTGTCAATAATAAAATTCTTGATTAGAAAAAATTTTAAAACTAGCTCCGCTATCATAAACAAAATTGTAAATTCTTTTAAAAATAGTATACTAAATTTAGAAATTAGAATCTCAATCTGGTCACTTCAAAATATTATAAAAAGTAATAACATCATTAAACAAAAATTAAGTAACATTTTACCAACCAAAGTATACTTAGAATTTGAATTGAGAAACAATAAATACTACAATAAAGAATTCAATAAAATAAAAACAAATAACATAAAAAAATTTAATAACATCAGACAAAACCAACAGCCAATCAAAACATATTTTCATAACGAAGCAGTCTTTAATTATACAACAGAAAAACTACCAGAAGAGTTAATTAACACTATATCTCTAGGACACAAATTCTGTCTTCCAACAAATAAAGACAATGTTGATAATTTTTTGGTTAACACTATTAAGGATTTAGAATTTTGTATTAACAATGTTATTGATTCAGAAGACTCGAGAAATGATTTAAGATCGATAACCACTAATATCCTTACTAACTTCAAAAATAAAAATAAAAATTAAAAACGAAATTCAATGATTGACATAAGAATTAATAATATCAATAGAAACTTCAATATCAGCAAAGATTTTCTTAAAAAACACAATGATATCATAATAATGAAGTCAGATAAGGGTAATAGTGTAGTTGTTATGAACAAAAATGATTACGAAAGTGAAATGAATAGGTTGTTAGATGATGATAAAGTTTATACCAAATTAGATAGAGACCCCACAAGCCAATTTCAAGTAAAAGCCACTAAAATCATTAAAAATTTACTAGGATTAAATTATATGTATAGATAATCATGAATATAAAAAAATGATAAGACACAATTCACTTCCACCTAAATTATATGGCTTGAGAAAGACCCAAAAAAATACTGTATCATTTAGACCTGTAGTTAGTTGTATAGGATCACCATCTTACAATTTGTCAAATTTCATTAAAGATATTCTGTCAAAATAAGCTACAACCTTTACCTACTCATTAAAAAATTCAGATGAATTAGTTCGGGAGCTCTCCGATTTAACAGTACCAAATGATCATGTTCTTATTTCATTAGATGTGGTTTCCTTGTTCACCAACATACCAAAAGATTTGGTTATACAGACCATTAACAAATATTGGAAAACTATATCAGCATACACCATCATAGATGAAGTATCATTCTTAACTCTTATAAATTTCTACTTTGATTCAAGTTACTTCGTCTTTAGGAAACAGTTTAAAAAACAAATAGATGGTAGCCCAATGGGTAACCCAATGAGTCCAATATTGGCTAATATAATTATAAATCTTTTGGTCACTGATTTGGTGAACAAAATACCCTTTAAAATTCTACTAATAAAATATTACGTAGACGACATGATATTACCAGTTCCAAGAAATAAAACAGATATAATATTACAACAATTTAATAAATTCCATCATAAATTACAATTCACTTTAGAGTTAGAAAATAATAGTGAAATACCCTTTTTAGACTTACGACTAATTAGGAAAAACAAACAAATAATATATGATTGGTACAGAAAACCATCAACTTCTAATATCATGTTAAACTACCTCTCACAACACACAATCAGTCAGAAGAAGGCAATGATCAACGGTCTACTTAACAGAATGTTTAGATTGAGTCATTCTGATTTCCATGAACAAAACCTTTCAAAAATCAGAAAGCTCCTGAAACTTAACAACTATCCTACCAAATTGGTGAATGGTTTAATCAAGGATTACATAGACAAAAATAATAGTTCACACCAATATATAGAAGCTACCTTAGAAACAGACGTAGATATCGAAAAAATCAGATACTTTAAGTGCCCATTTGAACCTAGCATGGCAAAATAACTCCAATCATTGTTTAAACCATTCCAAATTAAATTAGCTTTTTATAATAATAATAAAATTAATGGAATATTTAGGAAAATGAAAGACAAAGATCAGAAAGGTAGAAAATCAGATGTTGTGTACAAAATTCCATGTTCAGATTGTGATAGGGTGTATATAGGACAAACTAAACAATACCTAACTAAACGCATAAAACAACACGAATATGATTGTAAAAAACAAATTACTAATAACATAACAGGTTTAACACTTCATGCAATAGAAAAACAACACAAAATAGATTTTAATAAAGTAGAGATTATTGATACAGAGCCTAATTACAACAAAAGGTTGATAAGCGAAATGATCTTTATAAAGAAACATAAAACAAATATGAACCTACAAACAGATATCAATAATCTAAGCAAAATCTACCACAACCTTATATAGATTTAAAACCTAGTATATTCATTGAAGAGTAAAAATCTCCTAAAGTTTGGTTATCCATATTTAAAACATGAAGGGTAGGTAAAGTCTTAAGTAAACCAAACGTTGAAAGGTTGTTACAAATTTATTAAACCATAATACTCAATCTTCTTATGCATTTCGCAACCATTTGTTGCATCATCAGAGAAATTCAGATAAATTTAATACATTGAACTAGAGTCACAACATAATTTCGAAAAGGAGAGAACACATCCCCATACAAGGTCAACACAACTTTTTAACTATAATAATAATGGTCCATCAGACAACTCTTTATGTGCAAGATACAAATTACAATATTAATAATACTAGTATATTCTTTTATATTATAGTTTATCTAGTGATTGTAAGACCATATATTATGTAAAACCAGATCAAATCAGAGAGTTGAGTTGCATACAATAATAGACATATAAATTATTAAATTTAAAATATTTCAAATAAATGTTTAAGATTGAAGTCCAACTGAGGCCTGCAATAAGTGTACAAGTTGTGGAGGCCTAAACACCAAAGAGAGAAACCGACTGTGATAATTTGTGTTGTCGTTTTAATCATTGTATCATTGTAATCTCAGGTATAATTGTATAAATTGAACAAATGAGGTAAATGAGAAACAATAATATAGCTAAACAATTAACAACATAATTTAATACATTTTAGGTTCTAATAACGCACATGTGCTCGTGTGACGTCTTAGGTTTTAACTATTCAATTATTTTACCACACATAGAATAACAAATTATAATTGATAAATCAAAAATAATTTCACCTCATAAATGGAGGGAACTCAACAGTGATTAAGTCAACAAATTTCACCTCTCATTTTGATGTTAAAAACCGATGATTAAAATTCACAAATTTCAGCTCTCATTTTGGATGTTAAAATTGATTATTAAACCAACAAATTTTACCTCTCATTTTTAATGTTAAAAATTAATGATTATATATATACATATACCGGGTGGAAATGAAAATAGGGCCACCCCTGGCATTTCTTTATTTATGGAAATAAAAAATTTAAATTTTAGTATATTATATGATCTAAGAAAACAAATCTTATGGATCGAATAAATTTTTAATTTTACTTCCGGTTTATCAGGAAATGGCATCCACTTTCTTATTTTAAATACAACCCCCTGATTTTTTCTAGGTAAAATCAAACATTGGTTAATTTTAATTATGTTTATGACAAAAAAATATTTTTTTTCAAATAAATTCATGTTAAATTAATTCGATAAAAAATTAATTACAGGAATAAATTTGAAATTAATACATACATATGGGATATCACAGTAACCGGAAAAAAACCCTCTATTTAATTAGGGGGTGACCTTTATATCATCCCATTTAAAAAAGTAAAGATATTTCCAAAAAACGCTTCTTGAAAATTACAATTTATTTTACGTATTTGTATTATTTAAAAATAGTTTTTGTAGGTTCTACTCAAATTTTTTACCAAAAAAAAATTTTTTTGTCATAAACATACTTAAAACTAACCAATGTTTGATTTTACGTTGGAAAAATCAGGGGGTTACATTTAAAATAAGAAAGTGGGTGCCATTTCCTGATAAACCGGAATTAAAATGAAAGATTTATTCGATCCATAAAATTTGTTTTCTTAGATCATATAAGATACTAAAATTCTATTTTTTTATTTTCATAAATAAAGAAATGCCAGGGGTGGCCCTAGTTTCATTTCCACCCGGTATATACAGGGTGGGCCAACGAAAACGAAACAGACGAGTTTTAAAATAGTTAATAAACATTTTTGAAAAAACGCTCGGACAGGTCAACTTTGTTTTCGAGGGGGACATATTTTGCAATAGAAGTGATTCAAAAATCCATTCACCCCTGTGCCCTATGGACACAACCCTTGAAATATTAATAGGGATGGTGGGGTAAGTAATACCTTGTTAGAAAGGTCTTTTTACTCAGAGTAACATACAAAAAAAAAAGTTAAATCGATCGATTCATTTTAAAGATATTCAAAATTTAGCAAGTAGAGATTTCATGTCTTTTAAAATTGTGCTATGAACACCACGCCTTCAATTTTAAGTGTTTTGATAGGGTAAGTAATATCGTTTCGAGGGGGACATATTTTGCAATAGACCTGATTTAAAAATCCATTCATCCCTCGCCCTTTGGGCACAACCCCTAAAAATTGAATAGGGATGGTGGGGTAAGTAATACCTCGTTAGAAAGATCTTTTTACCCAGAGTAACATGCCAAAAAAAAAGTTAAATCCTTCGATTCGTTTTGAAGATATTCAAAATTTAATATGTAGAGTTTTCATGCCTTTAAAATTGTGCTATGAAAAAAACGGCTTCAATTTTAAGTGTTTTGATAGGGTAAATAATACCTCCTGGGAAAGATCTTTTAACCCAAAGTAACATACAAAAACATGTAAAACGCAATTTATTTTCGTTTTCTACAAAAGAGAGATTTTAAAAAACAAATTTAAATTTATTCGAGGAATTGTTTAAAATTTTGTAACATCTGGAACAAAACAATGCAAAACATAAAACGATTTATAACCACATTGAGATTCTTTTTATCAGTTGTATTTTGTATTAGTGGTGATTTTCATCGTGTTAAAACTGTTTATGACTAATTATTAGAAATCAACATTTAAAATTTTGTGAACTTCTGTAAAAGCTTCTGCTAGCAATGGTTTATACAATTCCAGAAAGGGTTGAATTAATCACTTTTTATTTTAAAAACGATGAGAATGCTCATCGTGCAGCTAATTTATTTAATGAACAACATCCAAACAAACATTGTAACCGAAAATACGTTCTGGAGTTGGTTGCAAAATTTAAAAATACTGGTTCTGTTTGTAATAAGAAACGCGATCATGGTAATGTTCGTCCAATAAGAAATGAGGTCGTTGAAATAGGTGTTTTGGGACAAGTTGCTGCAGATCCAACTTTAAGCACAAGAAAACTGGAGACTGTGACTAACATCAGCAGAACAACCATTCGCCGAATATTGAAAGGTCACAAATATCATCCCTATAAAATTCATTTAATTCATGAGTTAAATGAAGATGATTTTGATAGGCGACTGCAATTTTGTGAGGTGATGACGGAACGGATAATTGCTGATGAAAATTATCTTTATAATATCTGTTTTTCAGATGAGTGCACTTTTTTCTTAAACTCAACCGTTATTCGTCATAATTGTCGATATTGGTCAGATGAGAATCCTAGGGTATTTCATGAGGTTTACACTCAAACTAATCAAAAATTGAATGTGTGAGATGGAATTTTTGGAGACCGTCTTATTGGTCCTTATTTTCTAGATGGCAATCGAACAGGGGATATGTACTTGGATCTACTTCAAAACTTTGTTCATCCATTTCTTGACGATATTATCGAAAATGACGATCGTTATTTAGAAGACCATCTGATTTTCCAACAAGACGGAGCCCCTCCTCATTACACACGGGCTGTTAGGGAATTCTTGGATACGACGTTTCCTGGGCAATGGATTGGGCGTAGAGGACCTTTGGAGTGGCCGCCGCGAACTCCCGATCTTACTCCCCTTGATTTTTTCCTTTGGGGGCATTTAAAAAGTAAGATATACGCAACGGAACCAGGATCTCTAGCAGAGTTACGACAGAGAATTATTAATGAATGCCGAGAAATTACTGCTGAAATGTTACAAAATGTAAGAATTCGCTTTGAGCAAAATTTGTACGTTTGCATGGAGGTTGGTGGAATTCAATTCGAACATTTAATAAAATAATAAAAACATTCTTGAAAGTGTCGGGATCGATGGGATTCTTTAAAGTGTTAAGTTTTCTTCAAAAAGATTAGTTAAGTTTAGTTTGGTTAAATAAAAAATAATGTGCAATACTGTTTTATTTTGAATTCTTTAAAACAAACCAATCGATTTTAATTTTGTTTTTTTGTATGTTACTTGTGGTAAAAAGAACTTTCCAAGGAGGTATTACTTACCCTATCAAAAGACTTAAAATCGAAGGCGTGGTGTTCATAGCACAATTTTAAAAGGTATGAAAACTCTACTTGCTAAATTTTGAATATCTTTAAAACGAATCGATCGATTTAACTTTTTTTTTGTATGTTACTCTGGGTAAAAAGATCTTTCCAACGAGGTATTACTTACCCTACCATCCCTATTAAAATTTTAGGGGTTGTGTCCAAAGGGCGAGGGATGAATGGATTTTTGAATCAACTCTATTGCAAAGTATGTCCCTCTCGAAACGGTATTACTTACCTTATCAAAACACTTAAAATTGAAGGTGTGGTGTTCATGGCATAATTTTAAAAGGCATGAAATCTCTACTTGCTCTACTTTTCGATTCCTTATCAAAAAATAATTACTCTTTGTATAGATTTTTATGGGTCTATCTTTACTCGATTTGCTGACATTTGCCATTTAAGCCAAAAAAGATCCATTTTTGAAAAATCACTGCTCTATAACAGATGAACATTTTGGGTTGAAATTTTGTCAAAAATTTTTCAACATCGTCTAGTCTACAACTATCATGTCAAATTTAAGTTTGTGATAATTTTCTATCAGGGTGCCTTATTAAACGCAAATTGAACAATTAAACGAAATTTTCAAATTGAACACTCTGTATATTTTAAAATCAAACTCATGATAAAATCATACACTTTGCTCACTTGTACTAAAAGTAGCTGTTTGTCTGTCTAAATCCAATAAAACGATTACTTTTGTTCAAACTAAATTATTTCTATTGCTTTCACTTTTTATAATTATTTTTTTTATTTTCAGATTTATAAACACTGCCCACAATGTAGCAAGGGCCAAGATTTTTGATAAAATCGTTTCGACAAATATATGAAGCAATTTAATAAAGCTATATAGTGGGGTTTCGTCATTAATCCTAATCCAATCACCAAAAACTGTATCTTTCCTGATGTCGAAGTACAAAATCAAATGGTTAACAAGAAGAAATAAACAGAAGTAACTCGTTATGCTTCAAAAATACACACTGCCTGGAATACCACTAAATGAGTATTAATGAAGTTTCATTAAAATTGAATTAAAGTTATTTGTGGAAAACCATATCAAAGCAAGGACTAACTTTATCAAATTCAAGAATGTAACTAATATTTACCTGAATTAATTTTATGCTGGAAACTGAAGCAAACTATGCATTTGAATACGATGTAGTTATACATTATAAAGTACATTTTATCTAAACAGGTTTGGTTTCTTGCCTCAAAAGAACAATGCGGAGTACATATTTGAAAATCATGCTACCAGTTAGAAATAAATGAAATACAACCAATATTTCATAAGAATGCAAAAGGAAGAGGTCAAATAAATACATAGTGGTAAAATCCAAGAGGGCACATAGTCACATTTATATAAATTGGTTTAATGTCAGGTTCCTGATTAACGGCAAATATTTAAAATGAAGAATTGAAAAACAACTTATGGGTTTCCAAATTGGCTTGTTTTAAAAATACAAATCAACACCAAGTATTAAAAAACAAGAAGGTCAACAACTAACTTTATCCAAATTGGTATTATCTCTCAACCCAAACCAGCTGTGAAAATCAAGAGGTTAAAGGTCAACAATTCAAAATGGTTTCATGTCAGACACCTAACAACTACCAAGACGCTGAAAGCTTAAGTCAACTAAATCAGTTTAATGCAAATACCAAAACAATACATATTTTTATAACCCATGAGGTTAAAAGTCACCATATCTGATTTAACAAAACTGGTTTAATAATCAAAATAGTTAATATTAAGTCCAAGAAATCAATGATAAACAACTAACATTTATTTTAATTGGTTTTATGTCAAAATTCAAACAAACATCAAGCCGTTGAAAATATAAACTCGTGTCTATCTACATTAGTTTGATATGAAATACTGAAACCATACTAATTCTAAAAAACAAAAGGTTAAATGACAACAAATCGGATCTATGCTTATTGGTTTTTGGTAAATAAAATAACAAGATAAACCGAAGTATTAAAAAGTGAATGGTCAACACCTCATTTCTAAAACAATTCTAGCTTTTTAAAGTACTTCCTCTGATGATGCAATATTACTTGTGAAATGCATTAGGAACAGTTTAATAAAGATAGTAATATTTTTAACTTGCCTAACAAATTTCAAGATATTGATGCTTAATAACTGATGTCTATCCAAATTGGTTCGAAAATAATACATATTAAAAATATGAGGTTCAAGGTCACCATATCTGATTTATCCAAATTGGTCAAATATAACAAAACAAACCAATATCAAGTGTGGAAAACCACGAAATCAAAGGTCAACATCTAATATTAATTTAAAACTGTTAAACTGCGCCATCCGTGGATCTAATTCGAAAGGGAGAAGTTACCAAGTTGCCTCAGTCGGTACGCTAGCCCATTATGCCGTTTATTAAAATGTTCGTGGTCTTCGAGATATTACAGTACTTGTGAATCATTTTCCGGGAACAGACTTCATTTGTTCAGAATCCCATATTCCATCGATGATGACGTCGGCATCATCTTCTTTATTACTTGTATTAATTGCTACAATTTCGAGTTCCTTCGTTTCTCTTGACCTGGTTGAAATTTCAACTATTTACGGTTCTTTATGTAGTCTCGTTAATGCATATGTGTTTCAATTAATCTTACCTTGTCTATACTCTATATCGAAGTTATATTCCATGTGTCTTCGACATTTAAATGGTCAAGCTTGTTCTGAGAAATTAATTCCTGCTGCCTTTGTTTGAAATTATTTCTACTTCGGACGAATTACCTTTCCTTGGGATTGCAAAAGGGGCGGATCTACCGGGGTCAAATCGACTTGAGGAATTTTAATGTCTACCGCTTTCACGGTTGTATTTAATACTCCCACGAAACATTCGCCGTTTGCGACTTGGGAAACTGAACTAGCTTCCAGAATCTTACCCTTACATAAGTATATATGAGAAATCGCTTCCCGCGCTTGACAGGTAATTTTAAAAATATTTTCGCTTCGGGGAACTAGCCTTAAGATGTCCCATGTTGGATCTGTCATCTCTACGGTCGTTTTTCGCGTAGGAGAACACCCAGCCTCCCGCGAGGCATTTAAGGAGCCAGATTCTGGGTAAACGAGGGCCGTCTCGGAATTTGGTTCGATATTCGGGTTTCTCTCGACTAAATTGGTGAGATGATTTTCCTCAAAAACGTCAAAAGGATTTTCATGGTTGTCCTGGACGAGGGCCGGCGTGGAATTCTTTCCACGAAGAAATGACTTATCGAGCAACCTCAGTTGCCGGTCACCAGAGGTCAACAGCTTACTACTATAATCGATAATAAGTCGATGGCTACTGAAGAAGTCGTTGCCTAAGATGCCGTCGAAAATCATTGGAAAGTCATCTGTGACATCGCAAAATCATACCACCAATAAATAATTTCAATATCGTAGAGGGTTCAAATGTTAAAAGAAATTGTTATTAAGATGAGAACTTGACGATGATTTGGGAGAGTAATTACTAAAGGTAAAGGTGAATGATTCAACTCCCAACTTTTCAATATATTTATTGTCGTGCAACTAGTTTCGCCTTCATAAGGGCATCATCAGGCACTAAAAAATTTTTTACAATGGTTAAACTTAACATAGTAAATTATGGGAAGGTCTTACCATTAACAATTTATAGGTGTATTAACGCAATCTGGAACTCCTCATACTGTGATTGATAGGGCTATGAACGCCCAAGCAACTAGGCTTATATTGAGCGCTTGAGCAACTAGGCTTAAAGTGGGCGGCTGAGCAACTAGGCTAAAGGTGAGCGCCTGAGCAACTAGGCTAAAGGTGAGCGCATAAGCAACTAGGCTTTCTAATGAGTGCCCAACCAAACCAGGCCGAATGTTGTGGTGCGCCTAAGCAACTAGGCTCATTGTCTAGGAATGCCTAAGCAACTAGGCTTTATATATATAGTTTTAATGAATGCCCATGCAACAGGGCTAACGACTAAAAATTAATTAGAATTGAAGTCACATGTTTAAGATCGAGGTGTAACATCTAACTTACCACTAAAGAATGATGTAAAAAATATTGTTAATAACATTTAGGGCGTAAAACATACATTAATTTAAAACGATTAAAACTTAAGATTACATTTAATTAAAATATTTTCGACTAGATTTTATCACAGTTCGGCGAGATCACATTGTATGTTGTAGGTTATATCAATCACAGAATGAGGAGCTGTGCGATCATAGAGTGCTTAAGAAAATATACAACATGTTCAATAAATTCATGTACGAGGTGTTTAAAAAATTTTTAAAAAAGAACATAAAGGCACCAGACCGCGTTAAAATTTAACAAGAACAAGAATTACAGTTATGCGTTCATACAAATAATTAAAATAATTAAAAACTAATTGTTATTATATCAAAATTCTGATTTTATTGTAAAACAGAATTTGGAAATTTATTTTTAGATTGAAATCATGATTTGAATTTAAAATATAATTTGGAATTTTGTTTTTTAAATTGAAATTATGATTTAAATCTAAAATTGAATTTAGATATTTCGTTTTATTTCGAAATCATGATTTGATTGTAAAATTAAATTTTAAAATTTGTTTACATATCAAAATTATAATTTGAAATTGATAATAAAATTTGGAAATTAGTTTATCTAACGCCAAGCTTAAAAATGCTTAAGTAAAAAATAGGATTCTTTGTAATAAATGTCTATATTTAATCCATTAAAATATAATTTACCTACCTTAAAATTTATAATGAAAATAGAAACCACAAAAAACGAATTTATTAACACTTGTATCTTGCATCTTATATTTTAACTTTTAATAAAATTGAAAAGAATGAAAAAATGAAAATACATTTTTTTTATATTTTATTGAAAAAGATACACAATAAAAACATATGTTATCCAAACGCAAATCGAACGAACGAATTTGTTAAACTACGTCATACTTAAACTTACAAAACAATCTTCTTCTTTTTCGAAAATTCATCAACAATATCATTTGGATTAATTTGAATGCCATAGGGAATATTCATGAGGGCTAACATATTTAAAATATTTTCACTTGTAGAATTACGTAAGTAATTTTTAATTGTCCTTAGACTTGAAAAGTACATTGGTACATTTTTGGATCACATTTATCCAGACATTCTAATGCCGATTTTGTAGTTGAATTCGAATTCATTACCGCCTTCCAAACTTCAAATTCAGCTTTAACCACACATTTATTTGATTCAGGAAGTAATGATGAGTAAATTAATATTGCGTGTTCTATTTCAAATATAAATATAATAATAATAAAGAAATTAATTTCATAGTATGTGGATGTATCTGTGGCAGGATCATTAGAGCGGTTCACCTGCCTGCCGACAATACGTGGCATCTTTAATGTACCTCAATTTTTCTCAAGCATTATTTTTGTTTCTAAGTAGAGCAGTTGAAATTCATCATCAGCTCTGTTTCTCAAGACCTGCAATGCTTGAAGCACATTATCTACATGGCTGAATGCTATGATGAGGTCGGTGTTAGTTGCCTGCAGCTGTCTTGATAGCGATAATAATTTTTGTTAGTATTGTTACACAACAAAATTCGAAGACCGAATTGTGTTTAGCAATTGGACAGCTTGTTTCGACGTTTCTTTGTTATGTCTCGTTTGAAGTTCTTCAAGTGCGGTTACTATGGCTGAATATATTTCCTTAAAACGAGTTGCAAGTCCTGTGACATCTACAGTTGGGATATACTCCAAAAACATTTCCTTTACTTTATGGTGCTTAAAATCATCCGAATCTAAATAACGCAGGCAAAACGAAACTTGCTCTATACGAGCAATGTCTGTTGTTTCGTCAGCGAGAATAGCGAACAATCGAACTTTCTTTATTTCGTTAATTATTTTTTTCTGAATAATTTCACCGCAGATTTCAATAATTTCATTTTGAATCTGAGGGCTTGTGTATAGAGCATTTTTCTGTGAAGTAGCCAAATGCTCTGCAAGAATTTTATATCCGCACGCAGCACCGTATCGCAAAATTGCCCGAAAATTGCCTTCATCTTCCAGCTTTTCTTCTTCTTCTTCTTCGGCAATGTGTATACGTCCTGAGTCGTGTTTTCCCCGTAAAGAAATGCCTTGCTTACTACAAAAGATAATTACTTTTACAATCGATAACAACTTTTTTCTATTTTCTTCTTGTTGTCGCTTTCTCTCGGAAGACAATTTATCTATGACAGAAGAAGTTTGTAAATTCATAACTTTTATGAAGTTATCTGCCTGTTCCAAATTACGTTTGTGATATAGAGTTTGGGCATGATTTTGAAATGCTTCTAAAGCATTTTTCCATTTCGAAAAGGCTCGGATATTACATGTCCGGTTTTTTGGTGGCCACCTTTGCCTTCAAGCGAACGTCCCATTGTTACGCAAATTCGGCAGAATGCTCCACTTCTGTCTTCAGAATAAGATAACCAAGAAAATCTTTCCAGCCATTTTATTTGAAAACGCAAATTTCTTTTTGTAGATGTGGGAAATTTATAATCTTTGTCCGGTGTCCAGGTTCTTTTAAAATTTTTGTTTTTAAACTATCATCAATGTTGTGTCTATCTTGGCTTGCATAAAAACCTACGTCAAGTTTAGACGCAAACTTCTCTTCAGGGTCCCGATCAGGAGACGCAAAAACCAAACTAGTCGATGTCGATGGACTCGATGGCATAGAAATTGTAGTGTCGACGATCAATGAATCATTCGATATTTCCTCTGACTGTAAACTCTGTGAAGTGGAAGGCTCTGTGAAAGAAGTCACGTCTTTAGAAGTAGATGCCTGTCTGCACCACTTTTTCCAATATTCCAAACCAGCCAAACATTCACCCTTTTTATCGTTTTTTTCTTTTATTCCTATTCGTTAACATTTTTCGCGAAATATGTCCTGAAGATGCAGAATTTTCATTAACAGAAAAAGTATAAACACCACCTGTAACTTACCGAGTAAAGAATAAAAGGTTTTAAAAATAGTATTGCCGAAAATTCCGGAAAATTATTGTTTAAATTAGGAAAAAGTTGCCCATTATAAAATCAAAATCTTAGTATTCATACAAATTATTTAGTGAAATTGCTAATAATTGCAATAAACATGTGCGATTGTCCTCCATGCTATAATTACTGCTATTATGCACCATCCCAGTGCTATGTTCCTGTGGAATACTACGTTCCTATGAATTGCAGTGGAATGCACCATCAGTTATGGAGCTCCAGTTATCATACCATTTAAACACAATTTATCCCGTTTGAAAGCAAGGAATCTAAAAATAATCCGTATTGTGTCCCCTATATTTATGGCTTATACTGTACATGGGAAATCAAAAAACCGCGATTTTTTTCACCTGTCGATCTTCTTATCGAAGCCACACTTTTGCCGCCAGAGAAAACGCTAAATTTGTACCTTGGCGTGCCGGCGCCCCAAAAAAAGTTATTCCACCCCGAACGAAAAATCGAATTCATCCCCAAATTGTCCGAAATTCACTCTAACTCAGAAAAGTTATTTCGTAGTCATCATCTGCTTCTTTCTTGATAACCTTCCCAATATAATTTAAATAGAAAATGCAAAAAAAACCCAGTTAATTGCTATAAATTTTAATTTTTTAGATACAAAATAATCAAAATGCATATCCATCAACGTCCTCAATGAAAAAAAAAACTCCTCTTTTTTCCTTTACATTTTTTATCTTATGGACAATATCCGTTGTAGAGATGTTGGGTTCATTTACGACTTCAGGGAAATGAAATGATTTTCCAGTGTCTTTGGATCTCATGTAGGAGACATCAACTTCATATTTTCCCCAAATTACCTTGGTGGCATAGAAATTTCACAGATTTTTTAAGGACAAATTTAACAATAACAAAATGTCCTACTTTTTATTTCTGTAGAGAAGTTGATGTACGAGTATCTTCATTTGAATTATATTCCTGTTGAGACGTTACTGTGTGATTATCTTCATCCTTTTCTGTAGAACATTGATCAAGGATTATTTTAGTACTTTTAAAATTATCAAAAACATAAAGAAACAAAAGATATGATCAAAAAAAGTTGATGATCCCCCCACATGTAACGCCCCTGAAAATATTTTTTAAACTTTTATTGGCTGAAAATGTGTATCCTTATGTGAAAACCCTATTGCCAAAATTTCAAATTAATATCTCCTACAGTATTTATTTTATTTACAAAAAAATATTTTTTTTTTAAATTTTTGAAGTGGTATAACTTTTTAAGGAAGCATTTCCGGACAATACTTTATAAGTCAAAAATGCTTAGTTTCACTTCCTCTATGACCATTTGTCACAGTTATTCAGGGACATCCTGTAGATATGCTTAATATCAAGTATAAATGCAGATAATTTTTCAGACCAAACTAATGCAGATTTTGGAACGAGTTTAAGAAATCCAACTGAAATACCATTATACAGGGTGGCCCAACTAAGAGTTCCCACCCAGGTTATTTCGAATACCACTAATTTTTCAAAAAACAACCCTAAAACCAGTCAATTTTTATTTGGCGGGGGACCAATTTTTATGGTAACGCAAGAGACAACCCCTCACCCAGATATGCAGGGAAACTACCCCTTCAGAAATCTTAAATGGCAATAGGGATCGAGTGATACATCATTGTAAAGCTCCTACGTTTCTCTATACAGGTGTTATATTTTTTTTTAATTTGATGCAATATTTGAGAAGTTATAGTATTTTCACGTTAGAAATCTAAAACGCGTTTTTAACTGGTAACATGGGTTTAAAAGGCTTTTAATGCTTGATTTTGTTAAAAGTTGCAATAAAAATAAATACAATCATACATTGGTCCTCCACTAAATAACAATTGATCAGTTTGAGGCTATTTTTCAAAAATTACTTGTTTTCATAATAACCTGGGTGGGAACTAAAAGTCTTTTGAAAAAAGAGTCTGAAACCGGTCAACGGTCAACAAAATCAAGCTTTTAAACCCTTTTTAGCCTGTCACCTGTTAAAAATACGTTTTACATGTCTAACGTGAAAATGCTATAACTTCTCAAATATTCCATCAAATTAAAAAAAAAACTGTCATTGACCGTTGTATAGAGAACAGTAGGAGCTTTACAATGATGTATCACTCGACCCCTATTGCCTTTTAAGATTTCTGAAGGGGTAGTTTCCCTGCATAACTAGGTGAGGGGTTGTCCCTTTCGTTACCATAAAAATTGGTCCCCCGCTAAATAAAAATTGACCGGTTTCAGGGTTTTTTTTCAAAAATTATTGGTTTTCGAAATAACCAGGGTGGGAACTCTTAGTTGGGCCACCCTGTATAAACCCCTATTAGAAGATGGTTGTAACTTCTATATTGTTAGAATAAGGTGCTGGACTATAACTAGAGTCAAGGTGTATCACTCCCCAATTGTCCAATCTCTCTATTTGTTCACTGGTTAATATAATTTATTCGTGATTTCTCCCATTCTGAGATTTTTTAAGTGAGCATGGCCATATTTCAGAAGTTCTTCAGCATTTTGTGCCAAATTTCTCCAGGTCATATTCCAAATTACTAAATGGATTACCAGGTTTAAGAGTTCTATCCATTATTTCTTCAGAAATGCAGATCTAAACAGCAATGAAAAAATGATTAATACAGTTAAGATCCAGAATAATAAATTTGCCTTTCTACAGTCTGAAATTCTGATAGAGTATTGGATGAGTTGATTTCGTTGTCGCAAAAAAACTTACATGCAAAAACTGATGTATGACCTTAAAGTGATTATTTTCCATTATTAAATTAATTATTTCCCTGCTTTCATTTTTTGGACCCTCAAAGTATAAAGAACAGCCTTTTCGATTATTATAAATAGTTATTTTATAATCTTTTAAATATAATTGACATTTTACGACATCATTATAAGTCGCACCATTCCTTAAATTTATTCGCACGGCGCACAGTGGGGCAAAATACCTTAAAAATTGGCATAAAATCGCAAACACCTTAAATGTATTTTTAAATGAAAATAAACATTTTTTAATTCAATTTTCTATCTATGTAATATTACATCTATGTAATAATTTTCATTATTTTTATAAAAACTCAATTTACTTTAACACATTGCGTGCCATGTCATTCATTTATGAATGACAATGATTTATCTAAAAGTCTCCGTCGTTCATATACGTGAGCGGCAAAATTATGGAATAATTTCAATAAAACTGAAACCATAGGTTTTTCAAAAAAAAGTTTCGAATAAAAGTTGTTTTGTTTAAAGGTATAATCACTAAACATATTTTTATTTTTTATTTAAAATTTGTTTTCAAGGTCATTTTAAGGTCAACATTGTTTTTTTAAATGCAAACCTATATTTTTTCTAAAGGAAATTTACAGCTCTTCAAAAATAAACAACTTTTATCTAAATCATTTTTTTATACCATTCTTAGTTTTGAAGTTATACCGAGTTTAACATTTTGGATCGTAAACTTTTATCCCATTGAAATCAAGTGTACTTTACCTTAAAATGTAATTATGTGATGACGTCATCATTTTGAAATAGCAACAACGTTTATTTGAATTTAGCATTTTAGATCGTAAATGTCTTAAAACATAACTATTTTGTCCGATTAAAGCCAAGTGGGACTTAAAATGTGAAAGAATCTACATTAGCATTACAAACAATAAACAAATAATACACTTTTGAAATTTTTTGAATGTTGTATAATGAATTTCAATCGTATTAAATCGATTGATTTTACAAAAGGCATGATTTTTGGCTCGACCAGCGTTGTTCTTAAATTTAATAATATCATTTTTATTAATCGCCTTGCAATAACGTAAGCAAAAAAAATAATGGCTCGCTTAAATGAAACTCAACGGATTGAAATTTTGATTCTCGTTGGATGCGGAGATAAGACCAGAACTCATCAAAAGGTATGCACTATGTTTAATGCAAAGTATCCAGATAGACCTATCAGCCAATCCACGGTTAGTAAAATCGAGAAAAAATTTAGAGAAACTGGACATGTTAAACATATTCCAAATTCCGGGCGTCCTGCTAAACTTAGGGAAAATGTTAAAATTGATATTTTGTTAAGTATTGAGGAGAATCCTCATAGTAGTTCTCGACAAGTTGCAGCAGATAATGAAATCAGTCAGCGATCTGTATTACGTTTTTTAAAACGAGAAAAGTACCATCCTTATAAAATACTAGTCCAGGAGCTCAATGAAGATGATCCCGATCGCCGGATGCAATTTTGTGAAAATATGCAGGATTTATGTAACCGCAATCCACAATTTCTTCGCCAAATCGTTTTTTCGGACGAAGCCACTTTTTCCTTAAATGGCGTAGTGAATAAACAAAATTGCCGGTATTGGAGCAGAGAGAATCCTCATTGGATGAGTGAGGATCATACTCGATACCCTCAAAAACTTAACGTTTGGGCAGGCATAGTTGACAATCGAATAATTGGCCCTTATTTCTTTGAAGAATCACTCACGGGGCAGAGGTATCTAGAGTTTTTAAGAAATGATCTTGTACCTGCCCTAGCAAACATATTTCCGAATGAAAATGATCCTGACTTACCAAATCCTAACATCTGGTTTCAACAAGATGGTGCACCTCCACACTTTGCACGTCCAGTACGGGAGTTTTTAGACACCTACTTTCCTGGGAGGTGGATTGGCAGACGAGGACCGATGGAATGGCTCCCAAGGTCCCCTGACCTAACACCCCTTGATTTTTTCTTGTGGGGATATTTAAAATCCAAAGTCAATCTAAACAAGCCACAAAATCTAGAGGATTTAAAAGATCGACTTAGGTACGAAATTCGTAGAATAAGTCCCGAAGTCATTCGCAATGTTCAAGAAGAATGTGGTCATCGGTTTGCCTATTGTCAAGAGGCCGGTGGATTGCAATTTGAACATCTGATTTAATAGAAGTATGGGTTTGATATGAATTACATTATTTTTTTATTATCTGTATTTAGTTCAGTTTTTATTAGTATTAAAATGCTTTTTTAACATCCTTTAAGAAGCAGAAAAAATGTTGTTGCTATTTCAAAATGATGACGTCATCACATAATTACATTTTAAGGTAAAGTACACTTGATTTCAATGGGATAAAAATTTACGATCCAAAATGTTAAACTCGGTATAACTTTAAAACTAAGAATGGTATAAAAAAATGATTTAGATAAAAGTTGCTTATTTTTTGAAGAGCTGTAAATTTCTTTTAGAAAAAATATAGGTTTGCATTTAAAAAAACAATGTTGACCTTGAAATGACCTTGAAAACAAATTTTAAATAAAAAATAAAAATATGTTTCGTGATTCTACCTTTAAACCAAACACCTTTTATTCAAAACTTTTTTTTGAAAAACCTATGGTTTCAGTTTTATTGAATTTATTCCATAATTTTGCCGCTCACTGTATGAATGACAGACCTCGAACGGTTTAAGTTTACGTCGTTCTGAAATGAATGACACTACCATATAATTTGTACACTGGTCTGATAGCGTGGCCCCTGGAGAACATTCAGTTATACTTGGTTCGGGAAAAATCGTAAAAATATAAAATTTATGATATGAAATGCAAAAATTATATTTATTCTTTTTTAACAAAAATATTGTGTTCTTATAACCTAGGATAATAAACAAAACTTATTTATGCTTAAGATTAAAATATTGTAAACATAGTTGTGGCTGTTCGGGACATTTATTACAATAAGTGAAAACCATTTTCCCTCGGTTTCTGGCTTCTTTACGCCCTTCATCTTAAAGTTTTGCGTAACGCATAGTACATTTTCTTCGAATCTTCTTACCGTCAGCGTTAACTCTATCAGACAGGTGGTGATAGTAACTTTTAGGAGATCGTGGTGTGTCCTGCTGTACTCGTCTTGGCATATTCAACAAGTCGGTGGCCAAATTTTCTCGAAATACACGTATTTGAAATCGGTTTTTGGACGCTTCTTTGTACAGGATCCAAGAATTAATAACTGCAATGCCTAAAAGTAGTTCTATGCCAAGTTTCCTGTACCATTTTATCCCTTTTCGGAGAGTATGCCACACGAAGCCATTTGATCCGATAAGTCTATGCCAGCCTTCCCTTTGTTGTACGCTACAACAGCCAAAGGTTTTTCTGCGGCGCGTCTAGATTTACGTTTTGTAGCCGTAAGTGTTGGCTCGGTTTGGCTGTTTGAAGGATGTGAAGATGAGGAATTTGCAGTGTTTTGGATGTTAGGATCCTGTACCTGATTCACCCCAGAAGTATAAGGTTGCGGTTCGGTATTTCCAGCATCTGTTATATGGTCGTTATTAGCGGATTTTAGTTGAATGTTTTTGGACTGTACTGGTACCATTATAGGCGCATGTTTTGTTGATAGTAACCTTACGTCTCGAGTGTCTCTCCACTTTATTATTACGATACCATTTTTATCCTCTCGTGATACAATTTCACCTCTTTTAAGTTTTTTCAAAATAACTTCTTTGGGCATATCTTTCTTATTTGCCCTGAGTGTCCCTACAAGGTGTGTTTGATTGACAAGCATGGCTTTGGCTAGTTCGTAGCTAGTGTAGAAATTATCTACATATAAGGTTCTGCCTTCGTTCAAAAGGTCTCTACACAGATCTAAACAAACATTTTTGGCCAATCCGACTTCAGCTTGTCCCGCTGCAGATTTCCCAGAATAAATTTTTAGCGCCCATGTGTACCCATCCACGGAGCACAATTTGAACAATTTTATGCCGTAGCGATGTGCTTTGTGAGGTATGTACTGTCTAAATATCAGACGCCCTCTCCAAGGTACTAGAGTTTCGTCTATGACTATATCTTCACCAGGATAAAATAATTCTTGAAATTTTCTTTGCAGGATGTCAACTAAGGGCTGAATTTTACCAAGTCGTTGGCCTCCCTGGATTGTTTCGTTATTATTGAAATGTAACATACTTAGTAATAATTGATATCTATTTCTTGGCATAGTTGCACGCGGAATGTCTTGCCGGTAAATGCCTTGTATAGCCCAATAATCTTTCAAAGAATTTAGCCTAACTAGACCCATCCATAGTGTCAATCCTAAAAATTTCTTTATTTCTGCTGCATCAGTTGGTATCCACTTACTGATGCGAGCATATTTACTTTTCCTTTGTGATGCTATAGTCTGCTGGGCAAATCTATTAGTTTCAGTGACAATGAGATTTATAACCTCGTCATCCACGATTAGGAAAAAAGCTTGTAGGGGAGAGATGTTCTCTGGTAGATCTCTTTGCAGTCCTTGCAAACCCATGAACTGAAACACTTTATGCCTTCCAAAATATTGACTCCAAACAGCAACCGCTGTTGCATCCTCAACTTGTTCTTGACCAGTATCTTCTGCAATTTCTTCCATGGCTAATTCCTGAAGAGCATTTGCGATACATCTCTCATCATTGTCATCGATTTCATTGTCAGATAAGGAATCATCAGGCTCCCATTCTGGATTTAGGATAGAGTCATCTGAATCATATTCGGCGCTATAGGCTTCTATATCGATTTCTTCAGCAATTTTTTCCAGCTCGAATTCTGTCAATATTTAGCGACGTTTTGACATTTTTAGGTGTAAACTGTTCGAATGAAACTATACTATTCAAAATCTACAACAAAAGATTAAAAAAAACGTGTAAAATATGTCATACTTATATGAATGACATGGTTGCCAACAGAAAACTTTCTTGACAGGCCACGTCATTCATATATGTATGACACAAAAATTTGCCAAAAAGTCTCAAAATTTAAAAGTTATACAAAAACATAAACCACAAACATATTAATATGTTTGAATAAAGTGAATTACGGGAGAACACCACTTGGCCCCTGGTGAATTTTTTTTTTTACATTTGGCACGCAATGTGTTAAAGCAAAAACTTGGCAAAGTGATAGAATTCAATGAAACATATTATGAAGGCAAATCATTATCTGAATTTGAATAAAAATCATCATCATCATCTTCTACGTCGTCACTTTCGGCATTTTGAGTATTACCACCTCCCGTGTGCACTTCAACAGAGGGTGATTTTAATAAATTTTATGCTACTTTGGGTAAGTGATGGAGCTTCTTTTTCGGCAATTCTCTCTTGTAATTATAGGGTCCGAACTAATTAAAAATAAATTCAAAACAGCTCTATTCGACTCTTCTCTATTGCATTTTCTGGAAATATGTTCCCGGTATTTTTTTAAATCTTTGTTGCGTGCTTCTTGGGCCTCCTATTTAAATTGCCTATATGCAACAAAGCAGTAGAAATTAGTTCTGGACCATGAATAAAGTATTTATGAAGAGTTGGAGGCATTCAGTACCACGGGTATTTTTCAACAAAGTGTCGACCAGTCTTATGACAAAATTCTCGAAATTTATCAACATTTACTTCATAGCCAGAAACCACTACTATTAATATTATGTGCATTTTTTTAATCAGTGCTAAATCAATTTGAGTGATTTCGGCAGACTATTTAGCATTTTCAAAAAAACGCCTTGCAGTGTTATTAATTCAATTAATAACGTAGAACTATGCGAGCTATATTTGTGCTCAAAATGAGGATTTGATGGCAGTTCTGGACACAGTGCCTATAAGCAAGCTTTCCATGGTATAGAAGCCAGTGTGATCACATCTGTCGTTCCTCTTTGCCTCGTTTGTGGTACAAAAATTGTTGGGCAAAATCCTCGTCCTGGCTCTACAAGATATTGCCGGCCTTTATGAATTGAATTCATAAAGGAGTCGACTTTAGTTTCTGTGACTGAAAAGGTAGATATAGAGATAAAATTACTATAAAATAGTGTTTGAACCCTTAATGATAGGCGAGTTATTGGGAGGCACGAACTTATTTTTTCAATGGTTGATGGAAAGGTATGTAACGCTTTGACAGAGACTACATCAACACAAAAATGTTTCTTATGTGGAGCAAAATCAAAAATCTTTAAAAATACAGATGACATGATACAAAGACTAGTAAAATCAGAGAATCTTCATGCTTTTGTTCAGCGAGATCGAAACTGATTTAAAACGAATTAAAATTTTATTTAATTCTTTAAGACTCCTCTGGTCTCGGCACAGTGCTGTCATTTTGAGTACCTCTTTCAAAAAATCAAATTTATCTTCAATATTGCTGTGTTCAGAATTTCTTAGCATAGCAAAGAGTTCCTTTCGTGTAATACTCATATAATTAGAATTTGTTCCGGGTAAGAAAATTACGTTTAAAAAACTAGAAAAATGCAGTGTTCCGTTGTGACTTTTCATGCTTAAACAATAATAATAAATGACTTACGAGCACTTAAGAGCACTAAAAAATTATTGTTATTATCTCCTAATTAAATCTTCTTTACGCCAAAAGTAAAAAAAAATGCGGTATCAATTTGGGTACTCATTTAATTTTAAGTATGTTTATAAACTTTTAAAAAGATACTTTGTTTTTTAAAGAAAATTCTACATAGCACAAAAAATTATCAATGAGATTATAGTAATATACCTGAACTTGAAGGTTCCATAATTCAAAGTTAGTTTTTGAAAACGTTATTTTATTAAATTAAGAATTTGTAGAGGAAATCAAATGCAGAGCTAAATGCGCGAGTTAATAAGGATTAAGTTAAGTTGATACTGCGGTGATGTGTGGAGTGGGGCACGAGTGAGTTGCACTCTTGAATTTTAAGTTTTATTATGTTCAATACATTTTATTTCCAAGAAATAATAATAGCAAGTTTGTATTTCAATATTTTATTTTTCCTTTTCTGCCAGCTTTTTATGCTTTCTGCTTCACAGTGCGGCGTCACCAAACTTAGCCACTTTATTTTTGCTATATGGTAAACTATGTTGGAATAATCGTAAATCTTTGGCATTTTTTTTATGAGGTATTGCTATTAACAAGGTTCTAGCTAGACAGTGGTTATCAGTATTAACTATTTCAATGATACCCTTTCTTCTTCTACAAAACTCATTGTTTGAAATACCTTGTAATTTAGAATATCCCGAAACCTTTGGTATGCGGACTCAAATAATTTCCATAGAAAGCTGCATTGCTCTATAGTACCTTTCCCATTACGCTCATAACTACTTCCGCTAATAACTGATCTTTTCCTCTAAAACTTATTCCAATTGGATTTTCAGGAAATTGAGAATTTCTTACAGATATTCCTACAATGTCTTCTTGTAGAAAATTATGTGTGACATATCCTAACAGTTCTTCTACGGCATTCTAAAATAAACAGTGAACAAAATAATGATTGGAAGTTATAATAAAATTTAAAGTTACCTAAATATCCACAATTGGATTGGATAGTGATGGTAATTTTAATTTAAAATTGACTGTACGACCTTCTGTGTTAAACTTTTTTACAGTTTGCAAATAATCCTCAACTATATCAATATGTGTGAAGTTATTTGATCCACCAATTTGATCTTCAGATAGATTATTACACATTTCATTGAAGATATTTACTTCCTCATCCGATAAAGTAGCGTTTCCTTGTACAACTTTATCTATTATACTATCTTTTAAATTTCGCATTTCTTCTATATCGGAAAAACTTCCATTCTTGTGCATGTTTAGCCTGGTAGCAATACCCTCTAAATAAGTACGTGACAAATTTTTTTTTCAATTATAGCGATTTAATAAACATATTTTTAAACGTGGAGCGAATAATGATGAATCTAATCCCAACTATTACCAATTATTATTCATGGTAATAGTTGGGATTAGAATCATCATTATTCGATCCACATTAAACAATGTCCCAACTCATCGTCAATTTTCATTATTATTATATTTTTAAACATTTTACAAACCTTCATTAAAATTATTCGAGCTTCTACTTTGGAGTACATCTAATTTATTACACATTTCATTGAAGGTTTTTAATTCCTCAGCAGATAAAGTAGCGTTTTCCTGTACAACTTTATCTATTATACTATCTTTTAAATTCCATATTTCTTCTTTATCGGAGTATTCTTAATTCTTGTACATATTTAGCAGGGTAGTTATTGATTAATGTCTTCTAAATAAGTACGTAACAAAATATTATAATAAAGATTTTCAATTTTATATCGAAATGTTAAATATATTTTAAACATTTACATACCTTCATTAAAATTATTTGCACCTCTAAGTTGAAGTTCAGACAACTTAAGAATTGGCTGAGCCATTTTGAAGTGGCAGCTGAATTGGTTTAAGGTATATAAGATGTAAGTAAACGCCCTCTTACTTATATTTGGTTTAAGGGTTTAACTTATCCCCACCCTTCTTCAAAGATTTAGGTAAAGCGCATGTTAATATTTTAAAGAAGGTCATTCCAATAAAACAAAATATATAGATTTTATAAAAAACATTTTAATCAAACATACCATAACTCATTATATTTAAAGTCTAGCCGAAACTGTAAATAGGGGGAAAGGGATCTAGGAAAAAATTTCCTAGTAATTGGTGGGACTGATCATTTCGGAAAGAGGGCTTCACACAATTAAGATAGAACTTCACTTGGGTAAGTTCGTTTAATCTTATAATTGTATTGAGCCCTCTTTCCTTTATGATCAACATGCAGATGTTTAAAGATAGAGTTTCGGCTGTGCTTATAATAAATTTAGTCTCAGTTAATAAATAAAACACATTTATTCTAAAATTTACAAGGAAAAAATAATTACAAAAAATAACTGTGATCCTTGGCATTAACAAGGAACTTATATAAGATCCCTTATTTATAAAATAAAAAGGAAGAAAGATTATAACAAAAACTTATAATTCCAAGATTGAGTTAGCAAAATTGATTTCCTTTGAAAGAGGTAAATTGTAAAAGTTTGAGAAAGATTCAGAAGTTGTAGACCATCCAGCGACTTTTCTGATTGTCTCCACTGAAATACCCCTTCTCTTAGCGGCAGAAGAGGTTCTAGGTTTGAAGCGTCCAGTTGGCGCCTAAAGTAATTCAGAACCAGTTGAGGATTCCAGGTATTATTGTACTTGGGGTTTGATGGTCTAAGTCTAGAAATGCCCTTAAAGAACCTCTTAACTCTAAAATCTTCCCCAAAGATCCCCTGATCAATGAGATTGCGGACCTCATAAAGTTAAGGTAACCCTACGAAGTTCCACTGTAAAATCTTTGGGTTAGGAATTTCAAGCCGTCTGCTATTTCTGCTTTGTATGGGCTTATTGAAGCCGATTGACAGAATGACCACCATATTTTCAGGCAACTCTCATATTGTTTAATGGATGCTTTTGAAAGAGATGAGAAGAAAATATCCAGTGATTCCTGTGGAGAATCATTTAACCTGTATGCTTCCCGGAAACAATGTCGCAGACCAGGGAAAGCTGTTCCCACATCGGTTGCGGAAGTCTGTTAGAGGAGTGAAGTAAATCAATGTTTGGTTTGAAAACTAATGTGGTTGATATAAGCATCTGATTAAATAGTGTAAACCAGGGTTGGGACGTCCAATGGGGAACTACTAAAATGCCTCTTGCGTTGTCCGAACAAATTTTTCTCAATGTCTTGAGGATAATAGAAAAAGGAGGAAATGCATAGAAGAACATTTCTTTCCAAGAAACCGTAAAGGCATCGACCGCAATAGAATCTGGATCCTTGTACCAAGATATGTAACGATTACATTTTTTTGTTAATTCTGCTTGCAAATAAGCCAATTTCTGGCATACCAAATTGTAAACAGATTTCATCGAATTTATTTGAATCTAACTCGTATTCAGTTACCATTGCCAAATTTCTTTTGTTAAACCGTTAAGGTTTTGATGTTGAATACTTCCCATCCTATTAATGTAAGCAATTGCTGTTGTATTGTCTAGACGGATTAAAATTTGACACTTTGTTAAGGATTTTGCATAACATTTTATGGCTAAAAAGGACCCCAGAAGTTCTAAGTAATTAATATGCATTAGGTACCACTACATGATGCTCCCCAACCCGTCAAGGAGGCATCGGAAAATATTTCTAATTTAAAATTAAAATTTCTAATGAGGTTTTTAGAGATTAAGATATTCTTTCTCCACCAGTTTAGATCATCTGTTAGGAATTTAGGTATTTTCATAATACTATCGTAATTATGATTACTTTTAATAAAGTTCATAAACTTGGCTCTCTCGACAGATTTGTTATATAGCCAACCATAACTAATAGCATGGCAACTAGAGGTGAGACTACCGATGAAACTTGCAAATTCTCTGATGGTATAGCAACTAGAAACCGAAAACTTATCGATCTGAGCCCTTATTGCCAACCGTTTTTCCATTGGAAGCTCCATGGTCATATCTAATGAGTTGTAGACAAACCTAAAAAAAAATGCAAGAGTTTTTGGGAAATATTTGACTTTTATTAAAATTTATGACAAACCCTAAGTTTTCCAATAAATGAACCGTTATATTGATGTTTGATAAGCAATCATTAAAGGAATCAGCTATTAGTAAGATATCATCTAAGTAGATGACCGATAAGTACCCTTTGCTTCTGAGATGAGACAACTGGTTTAAGCTGGTTTAAGTAGTTTTGCGAAAACAAATGGAGCTGTGTTTAGGCCAAAGGGCAAACAGTTAAATTCGTACAAGGAGTTTTCAAAACAGAAACGGAGGAATTTCTTAAAATTTTTATGGATAGGTATGGTAAAGTAAGCATCTTTAAAATCCACCTTGCCTATAAAACAATTTTTACTAATCATTTTGGAAGCAACTTTATAATCTTCAATTTTAAAATGTTCAATAGTAACATATTTGTTAAGTTCTTTTAAGTTTATAATAAATCTAAAGCTACCATCACTTTTTTTGACTATAAAGGTATTAGATAAAAATTGGCCTTTGCTTGGGAAGCATTTGGAAATGGCTCCCATATTTAAAAGTTTGTTCAAGGATTCTTTGTAATTTCCACTATCTGAGATAGGATGTTCCCTATGTTTAAAGATAATTTGATGAGGAACTTTGTTAAAGGGAATTTTATAGCCCTTAACCCAAGATAGGATAAGGGGATCAGATGTTAAATCTTTTCACATATTAAAGTAATATTTAAGTCTACCGCAAAAACTTACTCGATTAATTGCTGACTTTTGGGCAAGTGCCTCTGTCTGTATTGGGGACGGTTGGTGTCCCATCTCTGGTTCCCCAGAGCCTGATATGTTGCCCTCCTTGGACCCTGTGGCAGACCACGCCTCTTGAGAGCAATTTGGCGTGTGCCCTGGAAGTTTTTTGGTTTCAGTTGGAACTGCTTCTTAATTTTGAGTTGACGAACGTTCTAGGGATTTTGCCGTCTTGACACGCTCCTCCACATCCTCCCCAAATAAGGAAGAATCCGTTTCGGTCTCTCTCAGTGTCATTTTAAAATCTTCGTTAATGTTAGTAAAAATAAGATTCTTCCTAGTCGAAGATTCGTCGTGATGCAAGTCACAAAGCAGGCGGCCGGCGTCACCAGATTTTCCAACAAGGATAAATTGGAGTTTCCTTTCACCTGAATGATCTCAGTAACGGAATTGCCTATTGCAGAAATGCAAGCAGACATTTTTTGCTGTTTCGTGAACAGTTTGTGATCCCTTTTATTAGATATATCATCCAAAGCCGCCTTAACCGACGAATTTAAAAATGGGGCAGAAATGCATGAACAATTAGTTGGTGTCTGATGTTTCCTGACGAGTTCCTGAAACTCATCCCTTGAGAGACCCTTCTTGACTGCTCCTCCCAACGGGAAACTAAATCCTTACGGAGGGGTTTACCGGCAGGGGTATCATTTTTACCACTTTTCCTCAGAATGTTTTGGATTAGAACATCCAGAACAGCATGGTCTTGGGTGTCCCTCCCAACTGAGTCAGATTCCAAATCTGAGCCTATTTCAATGTCAAGGCAAGTACCTGGAGGTGGAGGGGGAGTGTTGCAAGAAGTGTATCCCTCTGGAGTACTACTTCTATCTCCTAATAATGAAGAAAAATACTAAGTTATTTTGTTTTTGTTTTTTTTTTTGGTTGAACCGAAATATTATCTTAATAAATTTGTTAAAATATAAGAAACTATCGCCTATCGCCAGTGCGATTAGCTATTTGAGCGAAATACGATAAGTTTACTTAGAGGAGTAAATTAATTAATTTATTAATCAATAGTTAAAGTATCTCGCCAGTGCGAGACCTTACACATATAAAAGAATTTACGTGTGCTATTTTAAAAATACACAAATAAAATAAATTAGAAAAATATATATATATTTGAAGTAGAAGAAAAACTTGCAGGGGATTTGGATAATTGTTTAACAGTAGTGTAGAAAGGAAATTCCGTATATCCAACTTGATTATGATTTATTAATATAATGCTACATGTTTCGCCGAAGCTTACGGCATCATCAGGCAACAGCTGAAACTCAATACAATGAGCAAAAATACAAGATAAACACAACAAATGAATGTCATGCTCTAAACGCAAAAAATATTACATAAAAACTTACAAACTAGTTTGAAGAAACCAAATGGAGTAATTAATCACGGACTGGTTTCATCAATGTTCAAAAAATTATGATCAAGCTACAACATGTTATATTAGAAGATGTTAATTAATCTAGGTGCTTCGACTTACTTGGAATAGGCATATTGTCGTACAAACATATAATTAGGACGACCTGTACCATGCAGGTAAACCAAAAATGAAACTAAAACGTAGAAAATTTCAAATCTCAAGACGACCTAGACCATGTAGGTGAACCAAAAATAATGAGTCGTGAGACGACCTGTACCATACAGGCAAACCAATAATAATAATTATAATACGTTAGACGACTTGTACAATACAGGCAAACCAAAAATTACAAGAACGTTGGCCGACCTGTACCACGCAGGTAAAATAAAAAATATAAGAAAGTCGAAGAGGTCCTAGAAACAATAAACTAGTTATAAATTATGAACAATATTAAGAGAAACCAAACTCACCAAATTCAAGGCATTAGTCAAAAATTAAAATTATCAGGTATTTAATTTAACTATATATTCATCCTTTTTAATCGAATTCTATTCGAATACGCTACCATTGTCTTACGATAAATTAAACTGCTATCACTGACTAGCTAATTTCTGCCGGACCACGAGGTAGGTTGGTAGGTTAAGAAACAATTAGGCTTGAATTGTGGAGGGTACTGGCCATGAGGATAATCGGCTCCAATCGGGGCTGTCAAACCCGATTATCACCGAACGCCACATAGGAGCACGAACTCCACTATCGACCACTGATGCGGAGATCGATGTGATACAGGGTGGAAAAGCGTAAAACGGAGGAAAATGTAAATAATTAATTATGAAGTTTTAGATAAATTGATTAAGCTATTGTAAAATTTGGAATGTGGGTGATCTAATTGAATATTCACATTATTCGTTTTCGGATTATTGATACTTCTGTGAATTTCTAAATTTTCAAAATAATTTAAATAATGAAAGTCAGAGATAAAGTGCAACACATCGACATCCGCACCAGAGGCCGGATTTTGTTTGTTGGCGAGTTTTATGAACTCGCCAAAACGTCATCATTTTCCGCCAATTCGTCATTATTTACATTGTTCTCTTCGCCTGAATGATGACGTTTTGGCGAGTTTTAGAATCCGCTGTGGAAACAAAATCCCACCTCAGGGTTGAACATATGGTCTTCATTTAAAATGTGATCGGCAAAGTTGGACTTGTCATTATGTTTTAATCTGATCGCGGCCTCATGCTCCCTAACTCTACTGTTGAACTGTCTACGGGTCTGGCCAACGTACTCAGCGCAACAAGTCCCGCAATTAAGTTTGTAAATACCGCTTTTTGTCAGAGGATGATCTTTATGTTTATTGTTTTTAATAGTATCAAGAGAGTTATGAGTCCTAAATGAAACAGTGAAGTTGTGTTTTTTAAGAAGCTGAGAAAATTGATAACAATCATGGTTGTAGAAAGAAACAGCTCCAAATTTCTGGTCTAATGGAGGAGAATTGGATTGTGAATAAGCATTCTTATATAGTAAATTAAGTTTCACTTTGGCGATCACATTCTTCACTATTTCATCCGGAAAGGAATTATTTTTCCCAATAAGTCTAATCAAATTAACTTCTCTTGTAAAGTCATCATATCGCATCGGTATAGTAAAGAGTCTATAGGAAAGACTATTGAAGGCCGCCAGCTTGTGTGACATTGGATGGTTAGAAAAATAACCAACAACGGTGTCAGAAAAGCTAGACTTACGGTGTATTGCGAATTCAAGCTTATGATTATGTTTTTTAATGAGTATGTCAAGAAATGGGATTTTGTTGTCTGATTCAACTTCAACAGTGAACTTAATGGAAGGATGTATGTTATTTATCAAAGTAAGTAACTGGTTGACATCATCAAGATTCCCATCGATTACCACTAAAATATCATCGACATATCTACGCCAAAATCCCACCTTTCTGACACAATCCTCTGTTGAATTGAAAATTTTATCCTCCACATCCTTCATGAATACTTCGGCCATCAGGGGGCTTAGGGGTGAACCCATAGCTAGACCTTCTTGTTGTTCATAAAAGCATTCATTAAAGATGAAGAAGTTTTGCTTCAACGCGATGGATAAGAGGTCAATGTAATCCTCTATATCACGGTCACACAAGCTGGAAGCCCGCAACAACTTTCTAGTCAACCGAATACAGTCCCCAACTGGGATTGATGTAAAAAGACTAACGACATCAAAGGAGAAGATGATAGTATTCTCAGTTATAGGGACAGCATTCAGTTGGCTAATCAAAGACTGTGAATTATTAATGCTGAGCACATTGGCAATACCAGAGACTTCCTTTAACTTCTTGTTCAACCACTTTGACAACAAATAAGTAGCAGAACCCACGTATGAGACTACTGGCCTTACGGGCAAACTAGAAGGTGTAATATCATCCATACTGCCAATGCTCACCTTGTGTAATTTAGGTAAACAGTAAAGCTTTGGAACGACGGGATTGGATTCAGATATCGTGAATTTATTGAAACAACTGAGGTCTATATTTTGTATTACTGTTTTAAATGATTTTATAAACTTGGTGTTCGGATTTGAATTTAATTTTACAAACACGTTACCAGACAAAAACCTCTCCACCATCTCAATGTAGTCAGAAGACTTGAAGATTACTAAGGTATTACCCTTGTCTGCTTTAGACAATGTTAAATCATGTTCTAATATTTTCTTTCTGACTATACCGAAATTATGGTTTAAGTTGAGAAGCTTGTCAGAAGCAACGTATTTGTCATTTTTTGTGCTCATTTGTTTTAAGATGTTTAATGTTTCAAATTTCAAAGCTGTATTATCATTTAATTTTAATCTGTCAATAGTATTTAACATTTCCAATCCAAGTCGCTCCAAATCCTTAGGCTTGAAAGAATAAGAATTAAATTTGAAACCTTGGTTAAGTATTTCATATTCAGAGTCGGAGAAGGTGGTGGAACTAAAATTGTGGCAACGATTGAAAAACTTGAAATCTTCTATGGGCAACTTAAAAACTTTTGGCAAATCGTATTGAAGGTTGTTTAAGACAAATAAATCATCCTCTCGGCTGTGCGTATCAGAACTTACAGCGGTTTGATTAGTAGAGGTCAAACTAATGTAATTATTAACATCACTAGTCGAGTCAAGGCCACTATCATGCAGATTGTCACTTGCCCGGACACCCCAGTGAGTCGAGTCATCATCGAGAACACCATCAACAACCGAATTGTCACTTAAACGGTCATCTTGGTCCATCTCAACGACAAGAGGACACACCTCAGTATCCAAAACAACTTCTGCAGACAGTTGCGGACTCACTAACTGCAGGTCAGTGACTAGGTGTAACGGAGAGGGACTTGAAATGTCAACATACGCACAGCCAGAAGGAGGACAAAAATTAACACCCACCCCTTCAGACTCTGTGTTATGGATGTTAGTGTCAGCAAGGTGAACACTGGCAGTAGGGATGGAAAATTTAATATCGCTGTCAAACCGCAGAATCAACGGATCAGTGAAGCTTAAGTCTTGAGAAAAGTCAAAATTAAAATTGGATAAAGGTGTGTAAAATTGTTGATTTAAACAGTCAATCAAATGTGAGTTTGGTCCCTCCTGTACAGGTGAATTGTTCAAACGTTTAGGTTTTGCTTAACACTACGGAGTTTATCTAATTTGCTCATCAAGCGAATCCTAACCTGACTACCAATATCAAACGCAAGATCTCTCACATAGGAATCTAGTAAGTCAAATTCAATGCTGTGTAATTTATGACTTAAAAATTTATGTAAGTTAATTAATTCTAAACTAATGAATTCTAAACTTTTATAAGCTGATCTGAGTTCAGCTTTTAGCCATTTCAATTTAGCTTCGTTAATGATCTTAATTACAAATTTATGATTACATTTAGTGTTTATGTTGATAAACTTAGGAATTAATTTGTGTTTCTTACATTCGGTGAGGAACCAGATTCTTTGATTGAGTTTGCACCGCTTGATAAGAAGTCTTCTGTATGCAAGTGAAGTAAAAGCCGGACTCGCCTCCATATTAGAAGTCGAAGAAAAACTTGCAGGGGATTTGGATAATTGTTTAACAGTAGTGTAGAAAGGAAATTCCGTATATCCAACTTGATTATGATTTATTAATGCTACATGTTTCGCCGAAGCTTACGGCATCATCAGGCAACAGCTGAAACTCAATACAATGAGCAAAAATACAAGATAAACACAACAAATGAATGTCATGCTCTAAACGCAAAAAATATTACATAAAAACTTACAAACTAGTTTGAAGAAACCAAATGGAGTAATTAATCACGGACTGGTTTCATCAATGTTCAAAAAATTATGATCAAGCTACAACATGTTATATTAGAAGATGTTAATTAATCTAGGTGCTTCGACTTACTTGGAATAGGCATATTGTCGTACAAACATATAATTAGGACGACCTGTACCATGCAGGTAAACCAAAAATGAAACTAAAACGTAGAAAATTTCAAATCTCAAGACGACCTAGACCATGTAGGTGAACCAAAAGTAATAAGTCATGAGACGACCTGTACCATACAGACAAACCAATAATAATTATAAAACGTTAGACGACTTGTACCATACAGGCAAACCAAAAATTACAAGAACGTTGGCCG